>VYZQ01060465.1:0-12416 GCA_013400655.1 Mystacornis crossleyi
CCTGTCCAAACCAGGACAACCTGAAAGCTCACAGGTCCTCTGCTTGCATAACACAAGCCCATATTGATTAGGTTTTCTACAGCCCCCAAGTCTTCTTTTGCCCTGCGTCAATCCATGCCAAATGCGGATCCAGAAGAGCTCATTAATGTTAGATAACAGTACTGACGATGACCACTTGTCAAGTATCAGAGCCAGAGCTATAGTACTTCTGTTTAAACAGAGTCATATATTACTCCAAAACTAGACTTCTTTGGTCTACTAAAGGAAGGGTGACATCATGTGCATTTATTTGTTTATATGCGAATGCTGAAAAATCTCTGGTTGAGTTGGTGATTAATCATTTGATAATACAAAATTAATTTTGACTTACACCTGGCATTAAAAATTTTGATGTTTTAACTGTATGAAAGAGTAAAATGCAAATATTAGTTTAGAACAGTAAATTAACATTTTGATAAAGAGGGATAATGCACAAGCAACTGCCTTTCAAATGTTTCACTTCAATGATTTCTAGATTGACAAATATTTAAAACAGATACACAGTAAGTCAGTGGAAAATTAAAGTAATTTTCTCTTTTGTGAAGCTATTTCTGTTTTCTCCTTCATGGCCATATTAAAAAAAGAGAATCAAAGAGGTTTGCCTATTGCTTTTATTCCTGTTTTCCCAGAAGAACATAGAAATAGACGTTACAGGGGAGAATCCTCACACATTCTTGTAATTCTCCACAGATGCATACATTCTAGCATGGTGTCAGCTAAAAGAAAAATGATCTCTAAAAATAACCTTAATGTGTGCATTTTTGGGTGGGTGTGTTTTGCTGCATTAAGCTCTTGGAGAGTTTATGTTTACATTAATCTGTTATTTCCATATCAAGACGCTCAAGCAAATACTGAAAAACATTAGAACACCAAATAAATTGGTTTATTCCATCTTTATGAAGCCATTTCCTCTTGCCCAGGAAGAAAAATACAGCTAAGAATGCTCTCCCATAATTTTTCTGGTAGTTCAGGCCATGGGGATCCTAAAAAATTTACAATCAGATTTATGTTATTTAAAAAATCATTCAGATCAAAGCTGTTGATTGCAACCTTAAATATCCCAGCATCTCCCAAGCTGCCTAGTGCTGAAAGAGCATTCTTTAAGGATCAACTCTTTTTCTAATTAATTCAAAAAAGTCCCCAGTGCTTTAAAGAGACAGGCTTTGTCTCTGCAAATATGGGCCCTCTACTTTCTTAGCTATTACTTCAGCTACCTGTTTGGCTTCTTACCCCCACCCAAGAGAAAAGACTGTACTTTTTTGTCCTGAGAAAACACCTCATAGTCCCTGCTGAGTCTTCTGACATGTTCCTGAACCTGCTTACCACATTTTAAGTCCACCTTTCTTTTTAAAAGTCAGTCCTTCTTTGAGTGCAGGGTTGGAGTAGGTGACCTCTTGAGGTCACCTCCTGAGGTGACCTCTCACAAGCAAAATTTCTCTATGATTTTATGATTTTTCAGGGATGCTTGCACCTATCTCACAAAACATATCCTTTTGCCAGCTGATTGAAAACTTTGAAAATGTTACTGTAAACAAGACAAGAGCATGATAATGTAGATGCCTTACTTGTGTATTTCCATAGCATGTACATTTGAATGCCTTTAGAATGTTAACAATTCCAGATTTCCTATAGTGCAATACTTTTGGGGGTATAATGATTACAACCATGTAATTTTTTTTTATTATACCTTTAAATTACCCAAATATACTCTCTCTGAATGAGCACCATAAGTCTTGAATGTCTCTGTTTTAGAATGGAGAAACATTTGTGTCAAGGCAGCAATATCCTAAGAGCTTTATCTCAAAGATGAGCATCAAAAACTATCTGATGCTTATGACATACTTCATTTGCCTAGTAAACAACTGAAGGTTTTTTCTGCAGGTCTTTGTCATGTGATAAGGGACCTGATATGCCCATCTGCTTTTGAGAAAGATGAAACTGGGTCTGTGGAGTACAGTAGCTGGAGGCCAGGAACGTAAAACCTCCTGAACAGCGCTCCAGAACTTCCATCCATGCAAACAACTCCCCTTTGTGTGGGTCTGAGTCCCAGATTAGGACACTTAAATGTAGGTGCTTGAATATGACTGTCCAGTCTCCCTGTCAAATCAATTCCGAGCTAAACTGAACTCTAACTCCCTAAATACAGGTATCTGATACCATTTTTTAATACTCAGGAGTAGCCAAGTCCTACAGGTGAGCTGGGCAGATACAGCACAGAGTCTGTGGGACCTGTGGCTTCTGGCAGGTGAAATGCCTTCCTTTATCTCAAATGATGGGTCATTTCTATTGTTAGGAAAGTGATTTAAGCCATTAGTTATTCCAGTCAGTGGTGCTTCTGGAGTGATTTTGTTCACTCTAATGAAGCACATGTTGGTGTGAATTGGGACTCCACCAACCAGGCTCCCCATATCTCCATTGACCACAGCAAGAGCTTAGACAGCATGCATACAAAACTAAATCAAACCCTTCAGATACCCAAACGCAGCTGTTTTAATGTACATTGAATCCCACACCTAATGTAATTTCCCCCAGTGAGACAGTCCTGTCATCTTCCCAAAGCTTATGTCACAGCTGTCCTTAAAAAGTAGCTCAATGAGCATCCTAGTGTTCCTCGTAGGAATTGTAATTATGTTCATAAGACAAGTTAAAGCATTAGTTGTAATTTCAGCTTGCTCTAGAACCCTTTTAAGCCCATGAGAGTCCTGTGAACTTCAGTTCAAGAATCAAGAGCTACAAGGTCACTTCTTTTTAGAGGCCTGTGAATGGGTATTAGAAGACATAATTAGTTGCAATTAAAGAATAATCAGTATGAGAGGGAGAAAGAATCCTGTCTAAAAACTTGTGTGAGCTCTTAATCCTTCATAAGGACATCTGTAAAAGCATCACAACTGTTCTGATCTGAGTGGATGGAAAAATGGAGGAAGCTGTTTCTCATTATTTCTTTCTCTCATGTGCTTAACAATAATTACATCCTTTAGTCTAACCTTGCTCTAGTCATGGTTGTCAAACTCTTCTAGAAATAACAAAGATAACCACAGATCAGCATTAATTTTATTCTGGCAATATCTTAAAAATAATATAAAACATAAATGTGGTGGTGCGTTTCCCCACTCCTTTACTTGCTAAATTGCCTGCCCTCCCCATGTTATCCTTCCTCCCCCGCCCCTATTCCTAGCCACTCCCTCGGGTTCTCTCCATTTGTTCTGTCCCCTAATCCCACCCAAGTACCACCCCTATGCCCTGGGACCATTAGTCCATGTGCTCTCTCCGCCCCCCTCATCCCCATATAAAATCCAGCCCCATACCACGTGCCGGCCTCTCTGCCTTGGGGAACAGACATGGCAGCATGTGAGTAAAACACCCTCTGAGGTTCCCCACGCGGGGAGCCTTCTCGCCTCCTTTATCGCCGCCGTGTTGCAGAAGCTGAGAGCTAGCCGGAGCCATGCGGGGCTGCCCGAAGGGACAGTGGGAAGTGGGACAGCTGCTCTCCCCAAGGAAGCCCCGCAGTGCTCTCCAGGAAGGCTGCAGCTGCCAGACCATCGCCAGAAACTACAAACTGCAACACATAAACCTCTTCCTGCCCTCTTTTTTTTTTTTACGCTTACGGTTAAAATGAGTTTTAGTAGTACTATAACTGATGGTCTTGCATAAAATAAAAGCAAAAATTACAGGTACAGTAATCTTAAAATTCAGTTTTCATTTCTATACCATAAATAAGACAATTCTTTTCTTTCCTCTCACATATTCTGCTCTGTAACCCTGTTCCATCAGCTGCATAGACTAAAAGAACCATGGTCCCTTTTAAAAATCCTATAACTCTTCATTTTCTCATCTAAGGAATCCCTAAAGATAGATCACCCCTCACGTTGACTGAAAATCTAACTCTAACCCAAGCTCTGCTCATGGAAGTCCCAGCAAAGGCAACCAGACCTGAGACAAAAGGAAAAAACTTTCACCTGTGCAATTCAAACCTTTACACACAATGTAAGGATTCTTACATCTCCATTATTATCTTAAATTTAAACCAACCCAAAGCAGTGTCAAAGATGACTGTTAAAGGTGACACCATTAAAAGCTGACTGTCAAGCCCTGAAGAAAGTGTGTTATAACAATATTCTGTCTCATGTAAAAGCAGAACTGTTTTTATTTTATTTGTGTGCAGTCCACTACACGTTTTTAAAATATTTTCATGCCCATTTGTTTTATACTAACCCTAGCCCTAATTTTAACTCTCCACTGCTTACTTTTCAGCCTTATCTTCAAGTCGGAGAAAAAATATCGAGCCACTTGATTCGTATACGTGTTTTATTTCTCTAGTCTAGAAACAGTACCACAAAACTTGTATCTCTTCCTCATTTTCTGATCTCTAATACAAACCTTAACCTTAGCTCTGGATTTGATAAGAATTAAAATGATAACTTTGATTTACTGGTGAGGTGGGTTGCCCCTGGCTGAATGCCAGGCCCCCACCAAGGCCTTTCTGTCACTCTCCTCTGCAGCTGGACAGGAGAGAGAAAATATAACAAAGGGTTCATGGGTTGAGATAAGGACCAGGAGAGATCACTCAGCAAATCCTGTCACGGGCAAAACAGACTCGATTTAAAGAGATAATTGAATTTATTGCTAACAAAATCAGAGCAAGATAATGAGAAGTAAAATAAAACACCTTACTCCCCCACCCCTTCTCTCCTTCCCAGCTGTACCTCCTACCCCAGACAGGGAATGGGGGTTATGCTCAGTTCATCAGCCGTAGCTTCTCACATTGCTCAGGGAGAGGAGTCCCTCCCCTGTTCCACCATGGGGTTCATCCCATGGGAAATAGCTCTCCATGAACTTCTCAAATGTGAGTCCATCTCACAAGCAACAGTTCTCTGTGAACTGCTGCAATATGAGTCCATCTCATGGGCAACAGTCCTCCCCAAACTGCTGCAACATGGGTCACTCTTCCATGGGGTACAGTCCCGCAAGGACAGGCTGCTCCAGCATGGGTCCTGCTCTGGTGTGGGTCTTCTCCATGGGCTGCAGGTGGATCTCTCCACACCATGGACCTCCATGGGCTGCAGGGGTACAGCTGCCTCACCATGGCCTTCGCCATGGCCTGCAGAGGAAACTCAGCTCTGGTGCTTGCAGCATCTCGTCCCCCTCCTTCTGCACTGACCTGAGTGTCTGCAGAGCTGTTCTACTCACATGTTCTCACTCTGCTCTTCCCTGGTCACAATTACATCTCTGCAATAACTTTTCTTTTTTAAGTTTCTTTTTGAATATGTTACCACAGAAGTGTTTCCGTCATTTCCAACTGACCCAGCCTTAGCCAGCAGCATGGCCATCTTGGAGCCATCAGGGATTGGCTCTGTCAGACATCGAGGAAGATTCTGGCAGCTTCTCACAGAAGCAACCCCTGTAGTCCCCTGCTACCAAAACCTGGACACAAAACCCCAGTACAGCTGGATGGGCTGATTTTAAGTTATTTTACTTTGAAGGTCTGAAATCAGTACAACAATGATCTACTCCCACTTTTTAAAAATTAACACTCACCTGGATACGGTTACTTTGCAGCCATGAGACATAACCTGAAAGAAAAATATGAAGAATTGGCTCTTTTGAAAGCACTGTCTGCAATATACAACCGTATTTTAGTATTTGCCTTCCTCATTCCCACTACTCTAACCCTAATCCTACTGTACTTCTCAGGCACAGCTAAAGGAATCAAAAATAAGCCATTATCTTAAAAAGACACAAGCATTAATATTACTTTTCTTATACAATGTATATCCATATTATATCATTTATCCTATTCCTAATTCAAAAAGCTATCTGTTAAAATAATCGCATGAAACCTCAGGTTATCAAAAAACCCCAGACATCTCCCCACCCAGGTTTTATTAACAACTTGCATTCAGTTTAACTCCTGGGTAATACTCAGGAGGATTAATCCTATAGTATTACTACAAAATATTATTGGCATTTCCTTCAATCCAGTACTAATCCTTCCTGTTGAAACATTACCCCTTTTTAACCCTTAAGCTCTCGTATTTATAAAGCTGCACAGTCACCAAGGAGTAATTAAAGAAAATAAGGGAATATCAATGCCAATGCTCTTTCTAGTACACTCATCTTTCTGGATTATACCACACACAAGTTTAAACTCTTTCTTTTCCCAAACCTGGCTCCAACCAAACCTTCATCCATCTTATGATCTCCAGACTGCACTAAAAGCCTGTTCCTGAAGGGAATAGAGATGCTTGGCCATTAGTCTATGTCACAATCATTTTATGGTGAGGGTCTACTTTTAATACAACAATAGACCCAGATCTTTCTTTCTCCCTTAAAACTGCTGCTATCCTCTCTTTTTGGAAACTTTACACAGAACCTTGCATGATCCCATCAGAACAACCAACATCAACAGGTTTTATTTTCCATGCTGAGCAAAACATAATGACAAATTTGTCCCTTCTGTCTCCTAACCTTAAATTTACAAGTTTTGAAGCATCAACGACCACCAGAGACTGTGAAAGGAAAATAGGCAATTAGCTCCAGCTGCCCTCAAAACTCATTTTGTCATGCTGTGCAGCTCAAAATACCGACTATTCTGGAGCACCTTATCCCAGATCCTCCCCTTCAATGCACTGCCAACCATAACTTGGATTATTTCTCTTTATAAAATCCCTCAGATTCTCAGCTCTCCTCCCAAATCTTTCCAAGAAATTTGTGTGATCCTCTTCTTTTCCTCAGTACTCTAATATTTAAATATTTTTGCTTCTTCTCCTTCAGAAGCTGTAAGCTAATGATAGAAATAAAACTTTTTGAGAAAACAAAATTTGTGGACCTCAAGAAATAAAAATGTAAAAATAGGTGATTTTTATGAATTTTTATGACTAGGTTATTTTAATGAATATCAGCATTTACTACATCCTTAAAGGCTTGCCATTAGATTGTGTCCAAAATTTTTCATTCTTTAATAAACTCGGTGTTCTCCAAAATCGAGTGATGAGAATGTAGGGTACAGGAAACAAGGAGTGTCTAGAAGGAGTTGAGATATGTGTCACCTATTGCTTTGACCACAGACCAGTCGAAGAAGAAATGAGAAGAGGAGAGGATGCAGAGGCTGGGATGTCTTCTAAGGATTTTAGGACAAACTGGTTGTTGTGGAATGCTGTGTGATAGGCTTGGGGTTAGAGACTAGGGGCTGGAAAGGAAGAAGGACTGAATACTAGGAAAAAAAATACGTTATGGGTTACTCCTTCAAATTTTACCTGGATACCTCCTGTCACCTTCAGACAGCAGTCGGCAGCCAAGGCTCAGTACATTTTAGGAAAATGGTATAAGGGAAAAGAAACCAACTCATGTGTCGATACACCCAGAAACCCCATATTTAAGACATCAAATGAGAGGAATGTGAGTAGATACACATAAAAATGGAAAAGAGTTAGAGAGATAAATAATACCAGCCATGAAGCATTGCATAGAAACTGTCATATATACCAAATATATTTAAAATTATTGAAGGAATTATGATGAGACCCAAGCTATCTCCCCATTCGCCCTTTTTTTGTTACTCCCTTTCCTTTGACTGGAATGGACTATGGAGGGGGGGGGTNTAGAAACTTGTCATCCTTGGAGGGGGGGGGCGGGGTTTAACACTCACTGTGAAAGAGGCTGGAATTTTTTGAGTGTCAAGAGATACAAATATTAATTTAATGATTCATTCAGGACTATGGGTAAAACTGACAGATGCTGAGGATTTATTCTGCATTTGCTAGGAAGATGTCGATTAGAAGTATATCTATAAAGGATTTTGACAAAGACTGCCAGTTTTGGAAAAGCTTCCAAACTAATCCAGCGTAGGTAGACATGCTCCAAAAATTCTGTGACTGGACAAGCCCTTGAACCATGTTGTGCTTGAAAGCTTGAAGAGATTTATTTTGTAACCACTGCAAACTGCTTAGAAATTCTGACATCATGTTTAGCAGAGGGAAAATCAAGGAAGAAGGTTTAATAGACTCATAAACTGAATCTTTGTCACCCTTGTTTGCATGGCAGGCCACAGGTCTCAGCGTTGAGGTGTGTCATTAGACAGTGTATAACTTTCAAGATTGTAAATGTATTCCTTTGGAAAGAAACTATCTATTTCCCCAGACTGGCTGGCATGATTAGACTGACTTTAGCACCATATATGTATTTTAAAAATCCACTGCAAAATATTCAGGAAGAATGTTCCACAGAGAACACTGCATAGGAGATTTTTCTTAAACATATGGCAGAAAGCATATTAGCATGAATAACTTCTATGACATTTCCCCCTCCTCCCATCCTGGAAATTGCTGTGAGGCAAATACAAAGTGTAAATGAAAATCTAGGAAAGAAGTAGGAGTTGCAAATCAGGGTTGGAATTCGAAATCCAAGGCTTCCTGAGGACCAGGGGTTTTTTTCTTAAAAAGATGGTTACTTTTCAGTAGCTCTTGCAATAAATATTCTTGAAATTCTACGATTTCTAAATATTCTTAGAAAGTTCTAAGTCAACTAATGAAGTAATGAAGAGATTTTTGGGTGTGTTTGCACATCTGTGTTATTATTCTACTAATAAATTTCTTGTGACTGGGGTTTTTAACATTCCTATCTCTGCCACAGAACTACTTTGGAAGGTTATATAATTGCAAAGTGCCTCAGCTACCCATATGCAAAATTAGAATAATAGTGTGTCCTCTCTCTTATCTGTTCAAGTGAGCAATCTGGGGAGGAAACTAAGTCTATCAATACTAGAGGCTACCCCAGAAGTCTGTGTCCACTGCTAACAGTAAAAAGCTCCAGATCCTTGCAGTCTTGAAACATCTGACAACAGAGTGTAATAAGTGTAAGAAACCATTTTTATTGTCTCCTACTCTAGTCTCTGTGATTCTTCTGGGAGGCCCAGTAAGGTTATAAACATAATTATCAAGAGTGATTTCATTAAAAGAAAAGGAGATAGCAGATTTTCTGTCCCTCCTCAGTCCCTAGTGTCAGCAATGTGACGATCCTGAGCTCCAAGTACATTATTACATCCATGCACTGACCTGCATGTCATTTTATACAGTCATGAACATATATTACAGAAAGCATGGTAGGGAAATGTAGCAAGTTTTCCTGCACCAAAACCTTGATAACTGAGTTCCAGAAAAAGAGCAATCAAAATCCCAAGAGATTCCATCAACTTTGTTTCTTGGCCTGATTGAGACCTCAGTGCAGCAGTCAGTACTTTTGCTGTCCTGCCTCAGTCTTTGCTTTTCTTCACCTGAGGTAAGAACTCTGTGTGATGCCCCAAATCCATTCTGACTGCAAGTGCTCCTGCAGTTTGGAGATTAGAGCAGTCTAAATGGGAGTGAGCAGCTCAAATTTTGTGTCAGATTGATCATAAGTTGTGATTTCATGGAAAAGGTGGCAAGATGATTTTTTAGACAAAAGGCAAACAGCCAATCACATGCCAGGTAGGTTGCGCAAGGTTTCAGGTCTTCACTAAGAAGTGTGCTATGAACGAAAACCTACTTTGTGAAACTGTCAGGAAAACAAACAATATGAATCAATGATTACAGTATACTTTTTTCAACATTATCACGTTTGTGGAGGCAAATGAAACAACTGAAGCCGTTGTTTAACCATTCTGTTCTGCTTTTCAGTCATGCTATTAGCATGTTGCTAGTTTACCGACTCAGAGCTACTAAGATTTATAATTTGGGCTTTTATAACCAGAACAAAGTTGATCTCATTGAAGATGACAGTGGAGAAACTAAGCAGATCCTAAGAGTAATTCCAGATGACAAAGAAAGTCGAGCAGCATTCAGCTTTAGAAAGTTCATGGTCCTCTAGGCTGAGGTCTTAATACAGCAACAAGATAGTCAAATTATCACCTCACCAAGGCCCAGAGAAAGTAACTCTTTTGGGTATTATCATGCAGACTGAATGGTCCAATCCAGGTAAGGGAGAGAAAATGCTGCAGACATAGCAGAGCCTTCTTGTGAAAGGTCCTAGTGCTGTGGTAAGAAGCTAGAACAGATTTCAGAATGTGTTATCACTGCTCAGAGACAACCCAGGGACAGGCACTGTCATGCAGGTGATGAGTGGAGAAACATAGCCAAAAAAATTTCAGAAGGTTAAATTTTCCAGTTTTACATGATTTTGTAGCACTTCAGTGCACCAGGCTCCTCCCTTGCATTGGTGTTTGGATCCAGCCTTGCCATTAAGTTCATCATTAAGAAATTTGTGGGAGTTTGCATTTCTTACCTTGCTGACACTGAGCTATTTATCTTTAGTTTCTGTTCTACTGACAGCACCAACAGTATATTTTTCATACGTATTAGCTATTCAGGTTTTAAGAAAATTTATGTAGCTGTTCTCCACTATGGTATTAAATTGAAGTTCCTTAACAGTCTGTAGAATAAAAGTCAAAATAAAAGTGTGTTTAAAATGCTAGTTCCACTAAAATGTTTCTGCAGCCAAGCCCTTTTAAAGAAGTGTCTGTTCAGCAGTGATTCCAGATAGATATCCCTTTCATTTTAAAGAGAATTTCCTTACAAGTTTTCCAAACAATTGTTTTCCATTATTAAAGGGAGTATGAAAATGTAAAACCTTAATAACAAGATGTTTTAGAATGAGGATCAAGACATTGAGTTGCAACTTGAGAGTGGGCTTTTTTAAATAAAGATTAAAAAGTTATGCAGTTTTCCTGTTTTTACTCATTCTCAAACTCTTTTACAAAGCATAAAGCTGATGCAGAGTGACAAAATACGTTTTACCCACAAGACACCAGATTATTCAGTATACATAATACCTTACATAAGCAAATCCAGATCACCACATTTTTCGAGCTTTTCACGTGAGTCGGTGAATTGTGGTTTTGTTGCAACCTTCCCTCAAAGAGATCCGACTTCACAGGTCTTGGACTAATTTTCACAGCGGGCATATCAGAAGGACTTCAACAACCAACATAAACACATTATTAAGCCTTAAGTAGTTCACTGGCTGGCAACCAGGAGAGCTGTGGGCTCGAGCAGCCACACAGAAACTGTCTTGGTTTTCTGTTCAGTAATGATAGCAAGGTGGCAGACATTGTTTACATCCAGTGTTGGAGGATTCCCCTTGAATGCAAGCTCAGATTGGCCTGTGACAGACTGATCTGGCACTACAGAGCACTGAACTTCTCCTTTTTAGGTAAATTTAAACAAAACCAAATGGATTCCCCCCAGTATTCAGAAACAGCTCTAGCCCTAAAGTTATTACGCCTCCATTCAAAGTCTTATGGTCTATGCCAGTGTATGTAAAGAGATTGACAAGAAAAGCACCCTTCAAAAGTATAATTTTAGTGAATTAATAGTAGCAAGTACTGTTTTGCTCTTGTCCTATATTTTCCACCATGACTTTCATGTTCTTTGCAGAGCTCAAAGAAGGCCTGTACACACCTTCCTATTTTACATAATGTGTGTGACATAAAGCCACTGCCCTGCACACTATTTTCAGAAAGAATTTGGAACATGGAACCTGACCCATATCCTCACTAACTCCTGTGCTTGAAGACTTCCAGGACTTCTAATTAGTCCTTCAAAGAGCTCTTGACTTGCCTGTTCTGGACTGTTGCTCTGATGATACCATAGTTCACATCTCCCAGGAAAGACCCCTCCTGGATGGCATTTAGCATTTTGATTTTTCCTTTAACTTATCTATAAGGAGAAAATCCTGCAGATCAACAAACACCTTATAGTGGTCACACATCACCATTTATTCTTTCCATCAGTCTGTATAGACCAACTCCTCTGGAGGGCATTTGATAATAGTGTGTCACAGGCAATTCTGATCTGTAAAAAGACTTTGAGAACAGCATATTCAGGATTTACTACAACCCACCCACACACCATTACACATTTTCCAAATTTCAGGCCTCATTTTCATGCTTTTTTTTTCAGCAGAACTGAAACTATCAGATATACATGTAAATCATAGCTGCAGAACCTGTTGCCATAATAATGACACGTGTGTGTCATCAAAATTCACCGTGGAAATGGTAACACCTCAGTTGAGTAATGCCTCTGGAATGTTCCTCACAAGAGGAAATAAAGATATCTTTTTTCTCTTGAAAATGCAGATTCAGGAAATTTCAGTTGCTCAGAGTTCAGCTACTGAAAATTGCATTTTGGAACCTAAATTCTCCTGAAGTAAGACTGTATTCACACTGAGACTGAGATAATTTGTCATTACTACCCTTCGTCTGATGGGAAGACTTCTTCTTAAATATTTTAAAGAGCTCTACAACAGATGGATAATACTGCTGCATGATCAAAAATGTAGTGTTAAAAAGCGATATTTTTACATTTAATTTTTTATATAAGATTGGTGCATTTAATATTGTCAAA
>VYZQ01060467.1:0-154967 GCA_013400655.1 Mystacornis crossleyi
GGCACTACTGTGCTCTGAGAATCAGCACTTGCTCTAATTTTAGACAAGTGATTTCAGTTCAGGCTTTTTCTTTCCTAGGGTAAAACCAACAAACTTTTCCATGGGCTGCTTGATGAGGATGAGAAGATTCCCAAGGTTCACCTGGTCATGGAGAAGGGAGACACAGTGTTCTTCCATCCCCTGCTCATTCATGGCTCTGGGATAAACAGGACATCAGGTTTCCGAAAGGTAGGAAAACATGTCTTGACATAGTTTTTTATATTCTTGATTTAAAAAAAAAAATTATTAAACTATCCCTCTTTCTGTTTTTATCCCCCACTCCCTTTGAATCCTTTCCAAGTTTATTAATAAGTGGATGAATGTTTTAATGAGTTTTTATCTTCCTAATATACTTCTGCAGTCTCTTGGTTTTTTATTATTTTATTTTGAAACATCTGTCTTCTGCGAGAAGAGCATGCTGTGCAGCTGCTTGAGGAAAACAGAACAGGAGTAGAAATTAGATGTTGAATTCACGTTTGAAGCCTGGCTGGCTGTACTTGCTTTTCCAGTAGTTCCCTTTCAGCTGTCGCAGGTATCAGGACCTTCTCTAACTTTCTTCCCTGTCTTCTTGGTGTCCCATCTCTGGATAACAGAAGTCTCCATCAATAAATAATATTTATTTATATGATTGCACAACCCATTTTTCTATAAAATATTTGTTTACATGTCATGATTATTTAACTGAAACAGACAGTTTGGAGGGTTTTGGATGCCTGGTGCTGTCTCAGAAGGGATTCATCCAGGCACTGCAACATGGACTGCTCTATTTTTATTTTGGTTTGCCTATTGTGCGGCCTGTTCTTTCAGCCCCTGTGGTATTTCATTGGTGGATTCAAAATAAGTGGGCTGTTGTGACCCTCTGGAACTAAGGAACTAAGAACCCTCACGGAACACACAGGTCTGCTCCAGCCCTGACTTTCCCTATTCCCACTCCAGTTGCTGATATTCTGAGATTAAGTAGTGCAGCTCATGCTGAGGGAGTTAGGGAGAGAAGGGAAGGAAGAAGAGCATGTCAGCAGCAAGAGTATTTCTCCAAGGGGACACTCTCGGGAGCGCGTGGAAAGGAGGAAGGAATTTGCTGCCATGGTCTGTAAGGAAGGAGTGATGTGTCCCCAATCTGGAATGCACGAGGTTTTTCCCTGCAGTTGTCTGTAGTCGATGTGACAGTGAGTGATGCCCAGTTTCCTCACACAGAGCATCAGCTGCCACTTTGCCAGCTCAGAGTGTCACTACATTGATGTCAAGAACACAACTCAGGAGCACCTGGAGAAGGAGCTGGAGGAAATGGTTCGCAAGAAATACAACGCAACTTCAGTGGAGCTCAAGGTGAGATTTGGCTCAGTGCCTTTTGCTACAAACCAGGTCGGTTCCCTTTCCCAAGTCTCTCGTGTGGCAGATTGGTGCTCTCTGCTGTGCCCAGTTTGGCAGATCAGGCTGTACCAGGCAGAGGTGCTTGGCAGGATGAAAGACCTGATGTTCAGAGGATGACTGGCAGACTTTTTTGTGGCCTTTTTCCTCATAATGCCTTGCTCTCTGGCAGCCTCTTCACATTCCTTGAGCTCCAGAAGTTCCTCCTGAAGTTCTGCTTGTAAATAAAAAGATGTGGTCATTTGCCCTGAATTCAAAAGTGTAAGAAATTGGAATAAATTCAGTGCCTGTCCAGTTAGTATGTCCACAGTTCTTAGAGTTTCCTCTCCTAATGGTGGATGGATTTTCCTTTTAAAACAAGTAGCCACATCTGATTGCAAAAACAAATGGAATTTTTTTGGTTAAATATAATCCCACATCAGTTGTTTAGACTCGAGACTACAGCAGGTTTGTCAGCAGTAATACACATCTGCCTCAAAAAAAAAAAAAAGTGACTAATGGACTCTTGCTGAATAACTGAGACCATTGAGTAAAATAGAAAGCAAATGTAAATTCTTATGGGATCCAGCCACAGAAAGAAAAATAAACACCCCTTGTTACTGGGGTGAAAATGTTCTGAATGTCTTAATCCGCAGCAGTTCCCAAGCTTGTGCACAGCCAGGCAGCAGAGTTTGATGTAATAGGCAGCAATTTTCTTTTAAAATGTTCATGTTTTACAACATCCGGAGCTTTCTGGAGGGGAGCACTTCCTTTTTCATCCTTGACATTTCTGTGTTGTTCTGCTTGTTTCCCCCCAGTGTGCCTGGGTGTGGTGGGGTGCCCAGCTGTGTTTTGCAAGCTGAAATTACATGTGTGTAGAGTCACAGTTTGCTTGGCTGTCAATTCTGGGGTTATTTAGGTACTTGGTGAAATCCAAAAGGATGTGTAGTGAGGCTCTCTCCTTCTCCTGAGTGGAAATAAGGCTGTCCATATAAATCCCAGAGAAGTCTCTGTGCTTTCATGTAGCCTTAAGAATTTTTTTTAGCAGAGTTGGAGTTTTCTCCCAGAGGAGTGCCCAGCTCTTATTTCACCTTCAAAAGATGATAGGAGCTAAGTAATCCTCTATTTCCATCTCTGTGAATTGGAATCCTGGTCACTGTTTTTTCTGGCCCTCAAGGTGCTTTTTTGGTCTCATTTTTGTTTTCAAGGATATTTGGAACTTCCGAGCACGGCTTGTGCAAGGGGAAAGAATTAACTTGTAGAAGACCCTGTAGAAGAGCAGGATGGAAAACATGGGCCTGAGAACGAGCTCCTCTGAGGGAAGAACACAGACCCTGCCTGGGCAGGCAGAATTCCCTGTGCTTTGTTGACCTCTGTAATGGCAACTTAGCCAAATGCTGCATTGCAAAATCATTTTATGCTGATTCAGAATAATTGCACTGAGGTTGGACTTCTGATGCACTTCAAAGGAAACCTAACCTAGAAAAACAGATTTGCTGTGGATGTCTTCGACAGTGGAAGAATCAAGGTCTAGAAAGATCACCTTGATTTTCGTGGTGTTTTCATTCTTGTTTCTTAAAAGTTTCTAACACGACACACTTTTGGAATGATGCTATATCAACGTAAGATTTTATGCAAGAACTCCCAGCATTTCCAGCTTCCTTTCCTATTAAAAAAAAAAAAAAATCAGAGTTTCAGACAAGCCCTCAGTGAGCTGGGGAGTTACTAGTGTAGCTGATGAAAATGTGGGTGTTGGTACCAGCAGAATCAACTGTGTAAGGAAGTGGATAAAGAGAAAGCAGCAACCACTCTCACAGAGAAAAATGGGATTTATGGCCAGGAATATGATTGCTGGTAGAGTTCCTCAAGCATGGCTTGGCCTGGCACTGTACCTGACCAAGCAGCTTTGGCACAAGTGAAATACGAGTCTGACAGTGTTGGGAGCTAGTGGGCCAACAAAGCAGCCTCCCACTGGCCTTGTACGACTGATCCAAGGGGGTGTGAAGTGAGGGAATCCTGAGCCTGGCAGGTCTGGGAAAAGGAACACTTGGCTGCTGCCAGGTCGAGGAGGTGTTTGGATGCTCCCCGGGACGCAGGGGTGGCAGGGTGGAGTGATGCACGCTGAAATGATCCTCTTGCCATTCACAGTGTTTTTCCCTGCTTTCTGAAAGATTCTTTTGCTTTCAGAATCTATTTTTTGAAATAAAGAATAAATCAGAACAAAACTGCACCCTAGGGCTGTGTTGTGTCATTTCTGCTGTTCAGAGACTGGCAGTGGGGGTGTCACTGAACACCCCAGCAAAGCATCGACCCTCAAGCTTGTTTCCACTCCCCCCCAATCCACCCAAAAAAGATGTCAAAACAGCACCAAAGGCTGTGCCGATGGGCTCTTGTGGCACCTTCTGCCTCATACTAGGTTTTCTTGTTTGTTTGTTTGTTTGTTTGTTTTTTAAACAAGGTGAGGTTTGAGCACAGTTTATTGGTTCTACACCCTTGGTGCTGGAGTGGGGTGTCTGGGCTGTGGTTCCCACCTGGAGTCGGACATATCCCCTCAGCAGCCTCTGGTTTGACCACACCACCAAGAAGGCTGATGTGGGGTCACTTAGGACAGACCTCCCAGCCCTGCTCAGTGGCTGATTGGGGTGTTTTGGTTCCTGCCAATCTTCCATGCCCTCTATAACCCTGGCACTGATCCAGCTCCTGGGGAGAGCATGGGCCCAAGTGAGTCATTCCCACTGACTTAGAGATCCCTCTGCTGACTTTGCTGAATTCTGGCTCACAGCCTAGCTGGTGATTTCCATGGGATTTTTGTGAGAACTTGGTGTTTTCTGTCTGGGCCACAGCACAGGATTCATGGAGAGACTTCCCTGTCTGGCATCACTGGTGAAGCTGGGTTGACTGCAGAGGGAGCTGTGGCCATAGAGAAGAGCTACAGGTGTCACATTCCCAGTTTCAAGACTGAATTTCTCTTCCTATAGTTAGGAATGAGAAGAAAAGGAAGTTTAGCTTTGTTTTTAAAAAATTATATACCTCTGCCTATGGATTTAGGCTTAAAATTCCCTCTTTCAGAAGAGGGGAAACCCATCAAAGACCTCAGAGATCATCTAAACTCAGCAGTTGTCCCACCTGATGAGAGACTTACATCCTCACTCCTCCCACACCTTGTTTGGTAACTGCCCTCTGGGGCAGGCTGTGCTTGCTCTACTGGGCAGAACACAGTTGGATGAAGCTGGAATCTCCCAGCACGGATGTGTGTGGTGTTGCTGGATACCTCCTCTGTAGCAATAACTGAGAAATAAACTTCCAGATCCATTAGGCAGAGCTGCAGAGACAGGGAAATACAGAAGCTGTTGACATGCTTGGGTTGCTGTATATTTTAATGAAGCAGCACTTACTCTATTAGAAAAGTTGCTTGAATCGAATCAAATTAAAAGCAAAATATATTGGTAAGAGTTTAGTTTAGTTTAGCCCTGGCTTGGTGGGATATGTTTCTTGTAGTTTGGTTTGCTGTAGGCGTTCAGGTTCCCATGTTGGAGGTGCATGTGTGCTCCTAAATTGATGTTACGTTTAAAACTTTCTTTCCAACTTCATATTCCTGCAGTTAGGTTAACCATGTTAGCCATCCTTGGACTATTTTTTTTTTCTATAGCAGCATCCAAGTTTCAAAAAGAAGCATGTAAAAATTAGACACCTTGCTGCTTATTCAGCCATCTGCAGTTGCACAAAGCTCCATTGTTTCAGACGCTTTTTTTTGCCATGACATTTCACATGTGTTGAAAACAAACGCTTCCTGGAGCTTGGTAAAAGACAATAAACACAGAGATCTTTTGCTTGGAATTTATGTGCTACTTTTCAGACTAACAGTTCAGAAATGTCAGATTTAGTCTGACTCCTGACCTTGCTGACAGCAGTTGCACGCCCAGCGCTTTGATGTGAAGATGCTGGATGGGTGCCAAAGGAAGGATTTTGAGTCCTGGCTTTGGCTTCTAGTGCTGTAGATCAAAGTTTTCATGCAAGAGAACTGGGGGGGAAAAGGAAGTTTAATTAACTCCATTACAGTTTTTTCAAAGTAGATTTGATTCTATAAGCTGATGTGGGATGCGGGAGATCCTTTTCCAGCAGCCATTTGTAATCCAAGTGGCAGTGAGTGATGCCCAATGCCCTCACACAGCCGTCACCTCGCCAGCTTAGAGTGCTACTACAGTGATGTTAAGAACATGATCCAAGAGCAGCGAGTGCCAGAAGTAATTGAATTTGGACATGCAAAATATAAAACAGCTTCTGCTCCAGACCTTGTGCTAATCTTAAATCACTACCTTATCTTGTAACTCACAAATAATTTCGGCCTTTTTGCTGATAAGGCTTCTTGCTGCCTGCCTGTGCTGGAGAAGCATCCTTGCTCCACAGACAGCCCCTTCACAGCCCTGGAAATCAGCCCAGGAGCTCTGCAAATTCCTCCTCCAGCTCTACTCATCTCCATTCCCACCTCTGGGCTGCCAAAATTGATTTCATCCACGTTCTTTGCTATCTTTTCAGTGCAAATCAACCCAGGTAGGATGAGCTTGTGCCCGCAGGTATTTAGGTAGGAAAGGCTGTTATTCAATCCTTCTGGAACTGCATTTGCAAGAAGACATGGTTTATAAAACACCCGAGTGCCTTCTCTGCTCACCACATCAATCCCGGAACCTTTTGGCTTATGCCAAGCAGGGTTTTGTGCATTGGAGCTTGTAGCTTTTAATTTAATTTATTGTCTGTAGTTTTCTGTTTGAGACTTGAAGAGACAGTGAATAAGTTAATGGGTGTTTTTATGGCCAAACAGATCAGCTCGTACCAGGAACAAGCAGGAAACACTGCATTCAAAGATGGTGTTTTGTTGTTGCTGTTGTTCTGTGGGGTTTTTTAATGCAGGTCGTTTAGAAGAAATGAGCAAAGGTAGTGCAAGGAAAAAGAATCAATCTTTAAAGTGACCTCTAAAGAGCAGGATGGAAAACCTGAGCCTGAGCATCAGCTTCTGAGGAGCCAGATTCATGTGCTCCTTGCCCCCGTGTAAGGAACTTGCCCCAAATGCTGCATTACAAAAGCCCTTCATGCTAATACAAAATAGGTGCAGCAAGGCTGAACAGCTGATGGACTTCAAAGAAAACCTGACCTACAAAAATCAGATTGCTGCAGATAGTTTAGGTAATCAAAGATTATGATGAGTTGTGCATTACTTATTTTTCTAGTATCTTTTTTCTTTTGGGCTGATACTCTATTAATGTAAGGTTATTAATAATATAGTTAGGTAAAATCATATTAAGATAAAATTCCATGGGTGATTATGTGTTTAAGGTTTTTAATATCCTTTTTCTTTGCAAAATCAACCACCGAATTAGTTTCAGTTTGAGCTTACATGGGAAGTCATTTGTATAGCTGATGGAGAATGTGGATTTTATTTTTGAAGTAAAGATTAAATTGTAGCAAAACCAACATCAGCGGCTGCACTGGATTATTTCTGTGGTTCAGAAATTCTGTTGTGGCTTGTGTGGCTGAATAACCCAAGTGAACCCTGGAGAGGCCGGCGCTGGGTCTGAGGAAAACATCGGGGTCCTGCAGCTGAGTCACCCGAAAATCCAGTGACTGCTGGGCCTGCAGGATGTTTGGGCCAAACCCATTTGGGAGACAGCTCTGGGAAAAGCACCTGCCAGTATCTCCTCATCTCCTTGCTGTGACCATCCTGATCCCGGCTTCCCCACTGTTAGAGCCATGTATTCAGGAATCAGGGTCCTAGTACAATCTCTGGCACAAGAAAGGCATCTCAGAAAATAGTGAGGCACATAAATTCCAATACATCCATCTCCCCCACTCCTTGTTTACTGCTAGAGCTTAAGCAAAGCAACTAGTTTGGTTTCTTTACCCTGTTTTTGCAAACAAGCATTGCTCTGACTCCCATGGAGATACATGTCTTACATATCCCAGTCCTGGGGGCATTTATGAAAATAAAGCATTAACCCTCCTTTGACAATTTAATTTCTGCAGAATCTCCTTTCCTTGGGCCCAAGAGACAGGAATTGGAAAAATTGTGAAGCTTTCAACATGCTGGCTGAAGGCTGAGACCAATGTGGAATTTCATGGTGGTTTTGTGGACTCCAGGTAAGAAACTCCTGTTAAATCTGAATGAGCAAATTCTGTGAAAGCTGAAATTACAGACCACAAACCAGTCCCTTTTTGTGGGCAAACAAAGATGCTGAGGAAGCAACTCATCCTCTTCCTCAGAGAAATGCCATGCAGACCCAGGGAGTGTTTTATTCTGTACTCTCTTTATTCGGAAGGAGGAATCCACAGGAGATGTTGCCAAGCAATGTCACAGTTACTGATTCTGTCCTCTAGCAGTGACACCCCACTCAGCAAACGGTACCAACAGGAGACTGAAATGAATGCTACGGGCCAAGCTGCACCAATAAAAGCACCAGTAAGAGATGAGGGCTGCAGAACGCTGTGGTGAATCTGTTGTTGCTTCAAATGAAGGAACTTATTTTTCTTCCAGCCCTTGTGCAATCAAACAAGAGGTATCAACAAGACCACTGGGACACGTGAGACGTTTAGTGGCACTTTGAATCACTGAGGTTTGAGGGGTTTTAGGTAGTTAAAAATATCCTGTGATCCTACTGGGCATGAGCTAAGGGCAGGAAAAGGCTCAGGTCCAGGTAAAGCTGGGTAAAGGCCCCAGGCACCCCTACAGAGATGTGCTTTCAGAAAAATGCCTGTATGGAGACAGCATTTCCCAGGAGGCACCTCTTGGAGGAAGATCTTGTCCTGCTTGGTCTCAGACAGCTACTGTTCCTATTGAAAATGCCAGAAAAATGGTAAAAGCTTTTAAATTCAAGCACTCAGCTCTTTAGAACCACTCACAAAATGGGGCCAGGTTCATTAAAATGTTTTTCAGAAGGGGAGCTGCAGGTCTGTAGCCATAAGAGCACTGTAGTGTGGATGGTGCTGGGAGAAGGAAACTCAGAGTTTGCAGCATAAACGCTGCTGGCTGCAGTGCCAAGGCCATGGAAGGGTTTTGTAACAGGTAAGCCAAGGAAAAACTCAGGACATCTCTTTGACCTCTGTGCCTAAGGGTTCAGAGTGAGTAATTTTTAGGCCAATGGAGAATGCTCTGTACCTACAACCCTCTCACACCCCTTTCTGTCCAAGAGCTGAAGAGCCCAACAGGTTGGCATGAACACATCACAGTATTAATTTCGTAAGTGCTTATGGAATCTACAGTCATTCCCATTCATGATGATTTGTCACTTAAAAGTCTGGTGAGGTCACTCTTGTATTGTTGGAAAGAACAGGCGTGAATGTGCATTTCACATGCAGCCTTTTTCAGTCAATTAAAAAAAAAAAAAAATCAAAGTTCAATATCCATGCAGTGGCCTGGTGGACACTTGGCAGATGTCCTTTTCATCAAGAACTGATTCCCCTACTGATTCATCCCTAAAGCCTCAATCTTCTTGGCAGTCCAATATAAATGTGTGTTTCAGACAGAGAAATCCATCCTTACGTTGTGGAAAAAATCAACTCCGGGTCACTTAAGACTATTGAGAAATTTTGGTTGTTCCTCTCCTCTTGGTAGAAGTGTTTCTCCACCAATCTTCGGACCCTTTTTCTCCTGGAAACACGAACCATGGAGAAAAAAAGTTAAATGTGTGGTAGGTGTCTCCCAAACACTTCTCTGACAGAAGTTGTGGTAGGGATAAATTACCTGATAAAATATTAACAGACTCTCTAGGGACCTTGACATTCTGAATTCTTTACAGCTTTGTTCAAAAGCCATTTCCCCACGGTTAAATAAAACAAAGCTTTGAGAATAGAAAGCAAAAAGTGGAAGTCCACTAAAACACAGCCTGCAGGCACTTGTGTGTACCTGACAAAATGCAGAACTGCTTGGCTTTGCCGGGAGCTGGTAAGGGCACAGAACCAAAGAGGGGGACCAAAGTACCACAGGAAGCAGTCAGAGTGCTGAGGTGCTCAGAAACTGCTGGCTCACACTTACCTTTAGCATCCCATCTCGCTCCCACTTGAAGAGGCCACAGTTACTGAAAGATGAAGATGGCAGGTGAGGACCACTGTGGTGTGTTTGCTGCACAGTATGAGGGGATCCTAAAGCAGCCCCACACCCAGCCCACGCTCCTTGGCACAAGGTCTAGCATTCCCCTTTTAGGACATGGTTATGTGACTCACAACAAGTTACCTGTGAAGGGACAGTACCAAAGTCCCAGTCACTATTTCATGAGGCTCATTTCTTACCTGCAGGGCTTTTTGGGGAGCCTGTCAAGGGAAATAGCTCTGCTTCCGCAAGGACATTTGAAAAATCTCTTGATGGCATCATGCCAGAGGTAGTTGTGGTTATCCTGCACACAGGTCTCCAGAGGCTTGAAATAGGTGTAATTACACTGTCAGGGAGGAGAGAGAGAGCATATGAGACCTGTTCTGAGGGCTGGCAACAGCTGAATGTTCAGAGGAAAGCATCCCTGTCCTCTCCCATCCCAAAGAGCCCAGCAGTTGGATCACGGCCCTAGGCTTTGCCACTGCTCCTTCTAATGCCATCCTCCCCTTGCCACCACCCTGTGGATCCTGCTCCCAGCACTTCAGGAGGCACAAGTGTCCCTCTGTGCAATCCCAAAACAGGTAGGGAAGACAGCAAGAGGGAAAGTTCAGCAGGGACTGAAACTTTGGAAGCGGGAGGTAATGCCTCCCTTCCTCTCAGTACATTTGGGACAGTCATAAAGCTCCACTCCTCTTTCTGATGGCTAAGTCCCTGGAAATGCAGATAGAGGATTCCCACCCAGTGTTAATGTTTTCAAGAACTTTGCTTATTTTGTCATGAAATACGGCGAACTGAGCGTCCTGGTACAAAGCACTTCATGGAAGAAACTGAGAAATTCAGGTCAGCAATACCCACGGAACCACTGGCACAAGCATCGAGCTGAGATGTTCAGCACAGCACTAAAGCCTGCCTTGCCTCTGTGCACAGGCTGCTCTCAGCAACAGGCATAAGGAACAAAACGGTCTCCATCAATCCCTGCACTGGACCATGGCCAAGAGAGTGACAGATGGGAGTCTGCAGGGTAGTCCAGCACCATTTTGTAGAATCCATGTTCCACTGCCCTGCTGTTTGGCTCCCCTTCACTCACCGTTTTACACGTCACAACTCGGCATTTCACTGCTTTAATGTTCCTCATCTTCTCTTCCAGTTCTTCCTTTTTCACCAGCGGCTGGAAGTATTTCTCCTGCAGTTCAGCCTCAGCCTGTGTGGCACACAAAATGGGTTATGAGGACACAAAGAGGGGAGAACCCGCTCTATAAATGGCCTTAGGGCAAATGACCAGGCCTGTTTGAAGCAGACTGCAGTCTGGGAGCAGAGAAAGACCACATCTCTCTTGCTTCAAACAATCCATATTGTACACGTGCTGCAGTTCACCAGCACTGAAACGAGCCACCTCTGAGATGTGTGAGTGGGCAGGTTTAACAACAGCAGGAAGTACTGAAATAAGCACGTACCCACGAGGACAGTGCAGAGACGAGTCAGATAGGCAGATGTAATTAATGGAAGAGGTTCTTAGCCAAAATACTACTCCCCAGAAGACCTTAAAACAACTATGACTTCATGCTAGTAAGCGTTCAAGACAAGAGCCCTGTGCCATTGGAGGTGCTGTAACCCTGGGGACATGCTCAGCAGAGACCCCAGTGTGAGAAACCCAACCTGTCAGCTCTTCAGGGTACCTGCAGGCATTTCACAGCTGACATGAGTCACAGATGAAGGTGGCAGCTGGCTTTATGTGGCCAAGTAGTGAGGGACAAAATAGGCACATGTCTCATTTGATTTTAAGGCAGAGAGATTTCTCTTAATTATTCACCAACCAAGGAAACTTCACCGATTCTTCCAAACAGAAAAACCTGATGGCAACTGGCAACTTGACCTTATCATGGTTATGGCAACAGTGCTGACTTGCAGGCATTGTGCCCTGTGTGCCCAGAGACACCCAGCCCATGGGACAGTCTGGAGCCCACGACACGTTTGGGTGCCTGCTTGTTGCTGAAATCATGAGGACTCCAGTCAGCTCCCTAGTTCTAAGCCCTCAGTCACAGCTATCCGGATGGAGGCCATACCTCTTTCAGGACGTCTGTGTGCTTGGACTTGGCCTTCAGAATTTTCTGGAACTCTTCTGACTCCAGATAGGCCAGTTGCTCGCGTCGTTTCTTTTGGGCAGGTTCCAGTTCATCCATTTCTAGGGAGACAAAAAGGCTCAGTCCTACAAAACAAGGCTGTGATGTCTAAACTTGATCACTGCAGGAGATTTTGGAAGTCTCAGGTCTCTCAGGCAGATGTTTAGGTCAAACAGCAGCCTTTCATAGTTTGGGAACATGAAAACAAGTTCAAATATGGCCTCAGAAAAAAATAAAAGTGTTTTTTTAAAATAACATTGCATCTTCTCTCAAAGCACTCTACTAGGAATTTTCACATTACTCCCAGGAGTGCAAGCAGTGTTCCATAACTGACTGATGAAGAAACTTTAAAGGGAATTAAACAATTCATCCAAGATCACGTGGTAAATCACCAGCAGGCAAACTCAAGTTCCCACAAAAAATTCAGATACCTTCCCAGGTGGGATTAGTTCTTGGTTTCCCTTGGTGAAGTCAGCCATGCACTGCAGATGCTCAAGTGCCAGAAGAAAGGGAACAGAGATGAGCACAGGGAGCTGTCAGTGATTACATCTCACACTTTCTCCACAGGGTTAGATATTTTTAGTCTTTCCAAAAAACCCCTGAAGTCCCAAACAGATCTAACTTGGCCTCTCTTTAGCACAGCAATTAAGTCCTTAACCCAGCAACTACTGTTCTGTTCAGTAGGACAGAAGCACATTTTTTGTTCTAGAAGCTAACAGTACATACCATTGTCTGCTTCTGCACCTTGTGGCTGAGCAACATTTTTCTCAACTCTTTCAACAATTTCTAGGACATCCTCAACATCAGTCCGTTTCCTCTTGACACAGTTTGGGTCTGTTTTAGGGAGAATCTGGCCTTTTGCTCGTAGTCGTTGTATTGCAGCCAGCTAGAAAACAGGAAAGAGGAGGGGAAGTGTTGGTGACCTGTCTGGCTCCCATGCTCCTACTTCCAGAAGTAGCAGAGGAAGGCTGTCAACTGGAAGAGAGAACCTCCATGGAGCTGGCTGGAGACACCCAACAAAATTCCCAGCTCTGCCATACATCTAATTCACCACATCATCCAACCTCTCGTGGCTTCCCAAACCATAAAATCACTTCTCCACAGGTGTTACCCGGCCTGGTATCTCTGCAGCTGTGCTTTATCTGCTTCACAAATCAGTAAGTTTTCCAGAGAAATCAAATCACTTGAGATTTCCACATAAACTAATAATTTAATAATAGAAAATTGCCTACAAATATTCCTTCTCATGCTCCCAGAATGCTAAGACTTCCTCATTCTAGCTGGAAGAGAAAAGTTTCTTTGACAAACAAATGAACATATTTTTGCCAAGAAAAGATGCAGTCTGTTCTGGTTAGAAACCAAACTTATCCAGACTCATGACACAACACAGCTAAACCAGTTGCTTACCTGCCTGTCAAACAGAAAACACTTGCAGTACACTGCACTAGCAGTGCCAAAGAACAAACAGGCAGAGTTTAGCACTCCAGGGGTTTTCAGCACAAATCCCTTGCCTTAAGAGATTGACTAAAGGCATGGACTTTGGCACTAATAACTGTAAGGAACCAGAGGTTTCTTGTGTGCTGGAATATAGGCCAGTGTGATTCCTCAAATCAGAAACTTCACTAACACCAGAACTGAGCTGGGCCATATCTGACCAAAGACTCCTCTTATACCACAAATCAAATTTCCCTTAACCTCTCTTTAATACTTAAAAGATCCAAAGAGCTGGTACCTTTTTGGCTTCTGCCAAGCTGTCTAGCTTTGGCCTTGGAGGTGGAGACTTGTCAAAGAAGAGGATATCTTCTCCTTCTGAGAAGCCTGTACCAAGCCTGGGCCTTTGAGGACTTGACATTTTTGCAGCTTTGGGAAACTCTGCCCCAGGCACTGGGGAATGGAGGGAGGTCTGTCTCGAGGAGGATGGGAGAGCAGGAGTGCTGGCTTTACCTGTGTTCTGGAGAAACCTTGCAAGACAAGAATAATTCATTCAATTAGAGACACAAGTCAGAGATAGAAAGGTTTAAGAAACAAATAGAAGGGGATGCAGAATATGTTTGTTTACTATTTGGCCTTTAATTGTTAAAAAGAAACATACAGCAATTTAGGCATTCAGAAGAGAAAAACAAGACTGCTAAAGAACTTGCTGGCTCACTGAAATCAAGAATGACTTGAAGAAGGCAAGAGAAGGAGTGACTGACCAGTTGTTTTGAAAGCTAAAATCAGAGAGGCATCATGCAAAGCTGGGAAGTAAAAAGTGAAAACACAGTTGTGCTTAGGGCTACAATAACAGAACCCTTCCTATGAAAGCTGGTGTGTCTTACCGCCTCTGAATCTCTTCAGATCGCTTTTTTCTGGCCTCCAGCAACTTCTGTTTCTGTTGCTTGAGCAGTGCTGAAGCAGAGATAGACTGGAAATTCGCCCCTTGCTTCTTTTCAGCATCTGGGAAAAAAGAATAAACCAAATTAAAAAGCCACTTTGTTCAGAAGGAGGTAGAGTGATTTTAGGAGTGGGTCTGCCTTCAGGCAAAAGGACAATACCTGTTTTGGTCCAGTGTTTGCAGAGGTTTCGTGCTCCAAAAGTTGGCTGTGCCAGCAGTTCCCTGAATTCTTCAGAACACTGCATGGGTCTCTTTGCTGCACCTGAGTGGAAGAGGCAAAAATACAACAGATTTGCAGTGAGGAAGGGAAGCAGGCCTGGCTTTCGAGATGCAGAGTTGTCTAGGTTGGAAGAAACTCTTGCAGGTCACCTGAGCACTTCCTGAAGCAAGACCAACCTTTACATTATATTTGGTTGCCCAAGGTCTTGTCCTTTGTCACAGATATTTCTACCCCTTCAGCAACTTAATCACTAAGTTCCTCATCAGCCTTGGCTGTCTGTGTTACTCCCACCATTCCCATTTTTAGGATGCTTGACAGTCCTGAAGCCTCCACACTTTATCCCTTAGAGAATTAAGAGCAGCTAAAAGCTGCTATGGACATACACTATATTGTCTGAAATGGAGGCAACTGATGGAGCTGAAAGATGCAAATAAGACATCTAAGTGGCATCTAGAACACAGTTTGAATAATCTGTCACCTGCTCTCCAAGGAGCATAAAGAAGGTGTAATATTAAATGCCTTAGAGAAACAAAACAGAGGTAGAGAAGACTGGTGACATCCCAGGAGCTAGGAAAGGAACATGTTTTGACACAAAAGAAAAGCACTAGAAACAGAGTGGGTTCTCAGGAGGTCCCCTGCATTGCAGACCTGACTGATTTATACTTAGTATTCCTTAGAAGCTTTCAAGGTTGACAGAAGTAATTTATTTTAATCAAATAAAATAAATCCTCTGGTTAAAACTTCTTAGAACTTCCAATTCTCATTAATCTGGCAAAGATCTTCTGTCACTGTCCAAAGACAGAACGGGAGACTTAATTTGGGGGCACTGATGAAAAAAAGGGGGCATGGAGCTACACAGTTGCTTAGTTATATTTGCCTTGAAACTGTGATCTCAAGAGGGAAGAGGAGTTTTGACTGAGAGAGCTGCCTGCACNAGACTACTTGGGTAATTGCGTACCAATTTTCTGCCTGGTTTCCTGGACAATTGCATCAGCTCCTCTCACGACCAGGTTGGAGAGAGTGGTTTGAATCTTCCTTCTTGGCACAGCAGCTGCTGCACTAGAAACAGGAAACAAATCCAGAAATCAGAGTATTCCCATGCTTAGAGTAAGGACAGGAGTCTGAATACCAGCCCAGTGCGACAACAAAACTCCAACCACCCCAAAGGGCCATCTGTCTGTTTTTGGGAAGGACGTGATTCTAAACCCAAATTCCAGCACAGTGCTTAGGATCTCCCATTTCTCCCTTTGTTGAGATATGTATTTCCTATGCATTAAAGGAAAACTAAACATAGATTACAGCTTTGCTCACAGGTAGTTCCAGGGGTGGAAGGGAGGTTGGAATTGCTTCATTACTGTGGAGTCACACCAGGTATCAATCAGAGGGCAGTGGTAAGGGAATAAAAGCTGTGTCCAAGCACAGGGCTAGATCCAGTTGTGACTCATCTTTCCACAGCAGCCTTCATGGGATTTGGATCAAGGACCTATGAGACGCATACTGCTCTTGGTCACTCCTGTTTCCTCATTAACCCATAGTGACACCATTATTTCAGCCAAGGAAGACATGAGGAAATATAGAATACACTGATTCTGGGATTAAATGCAGTGAGCCATAACAAAATACAGTTACAATCTTGGAGACTTGAATACCTGGGATCTCATGATCTCAAAGTTCATTAATCTACTGAAATACAAAGCTCCCTGGCTTCACACCACATTAATAATGTAGAGGTAAAAACACCTCTTACCACATCTTACTACCAACTTAAAATTTTCCTATCAAACAGCAGCTCTGTTACCCCATGTGGCCCGTAGGATTATGCCAAATGTGGGCCATTGATTTCTACTTGGTGAATGTAGTCAAGGCAAAGGATTCTCTAACTGAACAGACTGCCTTAGATACAGCTTCAGGCTCCCTTGCACATGTGGGGGAAATTCTGTTCAAAAGCAAGGGAAATAAATGGTTTATCTTACACTGAGGCTGCATATGCTGCAGAAGAGACTCCTCCATAGTAAAACCCATCCTGACACAGCCTCTCCTTCAAAGTGGGATTTTTCCGACCAAATTTTTTGGGAACGCGACCACCAGAAAAGGTGGACTGCAACTCTGCCCGCTTCGAGCTGAGCTTCTTGTACTGGGATTGTATGTGATACTGACAATATTCACAGTCATTCTGAAAAGAAATGGGAGAAGCCTGTTACAGAACACCAGCAATTACAATTTACTTCATTCCTCTCACCCGCATGCATCCTTCTATGGCTAAACTGAAGTAACATCTCTACTGTGGTACTCCAGCATTCAACCAACTAAGCAAAAATATGCCCACACTTGAGCAATGAAAAACAAAGCTAAAATTGCCTATACTAATCACTGGAAACAACCTTGTGCATTAAAGAATTTAAAGGCTATTCCTTGAAGTCAACTCATCCCACCCAGGACCTCTTGCCCAGATTCTGTGTTCTTGACTCTACTCAATTTTATGCACTGTATGCCCAGCCTCCTCCTGGAGTGGATCTGCAGTCACAGCCTTGATTGGCTACAAGTACCTTCTGTATTTGTCTTCCTCCCACTTCACACACTTTCAGCTCCTCCCCAGTTCTTCATTCCTTCCTTTTTCTCCTCCTTCTAAGTGATACCCTACTAACTACAACCCTTCTGACTCAGACAGGGTTCCTTTCAGCTATCACAGCATCACCATAGCCATGAAGTAACATAATCCACAAGTCCTTTAAACTAGTACAAGTCAGTAACGTCCTAAAAGAAGGATCCCAACACCTTCTTCTCTCATCTCCAGTGCCCCACATTCAGAAATAAATATTCTAACAGCTTGCAGGCACACTAGACCAGGGAGCTCATTGGGTTAAAACAGTTCCAAAAAACAGCCATTCCCCTCCACCCCCACCAAATCTCCTGTTTTTTTCTCTGGATGAGTTCTCTAGTGCAGTGCATGGAAGCTTGCACCAGAGCAAAGGAGAGTGAAAGGGTGTGGCAGTCATGGGTCAAGACCATCTCCTTTCACTGCAGGACCAGCCTTGGATTTAGGGAGATCCCCTGGTGCAGCACAGTGACAGCACAGAAACAGCTTCTCTGGGTTTCATTTGTCACTCTCTCCACCCACTTTAGTTAGTTGCAAGTCAAGACCCAGAAACAAGTGAAAAAGTCAGAGTATCAGTACAAAATCAGCAGCCGGATTTTCACCAACAACTCAGGAATGTCGTGACTACTGAGATACAGACCAGATTCACAATCTGTGCACAGGGATCACCGTTCTTCTTCCTGGCTTTGCAGGTGCCCATATCCAGAGCTTCTCCCATGAGGAGGATCTTCTGGGGATGGTCAACAGACAAACACACCTAGACAGAAATCAGAACACTCCTGGATAGGCCTCTTTCTAGATGTCACTGGTTTGTCTGATCTGATTCAGTACCTCTGGTACTAACAATGTAGTCTTAAAATGCAGGCCTATCTTAAGAAAGCCACATGTCCTATTCAGATTGAGAAATGGCTCAGTTAAAAAGAAAAAAGTGAATTTATTTCTCACAAAGAGATGAAAGACATTTGAGTTCTATGCTCAGAGCCTCAGGAAACCAAAAAACGCCTACAGCAGATCTAATTGTGCAGTAAAGGGTCCTGTACAGCTGCTTGGCTCTGATGCCATCATGATCCCCACATCCAGCCGGGGATGGCAGGAAGAGCTGTGACAGGGCTCTCTGTCCCTCTCCAAATGTCTTGGTCCAGGCAAAACTGTCCTGTGCAAGAAGAGCACCTGCTAAACACAACCAAATACACCACGAACCGTGTCTGTAGCCAAGGGACAACTTTAGAAGTCAGTTTTAATGCAGTAATAAATGTGAACACTTTAGCTAAGAAGAGCCATTCTTGACAGTTAAATTCAGCCCTCTATTAAATGTGGTTTGCCTTTCTGCTCACCAACGGGAGTATCTACTGCTTATTCATGCTAATTTAAGCAATTATATAGCTTAAAAGACAATTAATGAGATCCTTAATTTTTCTATTTGGAGAGTTTAAAATGCAGAACACTCCATGATCAGCTACTAGACTAAAACTCCCCTTGAAAGTAACTGGAAACAGGTTCCATTTCAGTGCAATTAAAAATATATTAATTTATTAGCAAAATGAAGCCATCTTAAATGTTTTGATACGTAGAGAGAAGTAATTCATCATGTTCTGCATTTATAAATAATCAATTAAGTGAACTACTATGTATCAACCAACATATATTTACATAACACATTGTTTGTTTAATAAAACAAATATTGCTGCTTCTCAGTTGTGATTTTTGAACCAGAAATATTTTGCAATCGTATCTCATGGTTGAATTAGAAGAGAGAAATGAGCTTCTCCACCTTTTTCAGCTTTGAGAGACCTCTAGCCTGAAATAGGTGTTGCACTGAAGTAGCTGAATAAACTGAAATGAAAATACACTCCCTATATTTGTGGAAAAGCCAAGTGCTACCTGGAGCAGGTTAAACACTGGAATAAACTCTGGGTTTAAATGCTTAATAGGACTTCTTGAAGTTCAGTCTTCCAGGAAGCCAGGAGCAAATACAGGCCATGCAGTCAACTGAATGCAATTCAAACTGTTGGGCAGACTGCTGCAGCTTCAACCTTAAGATGTGTTATAAAGCTGAATCTCAGCCAAACATGAAAAGGTTCAGCTGTAGGTTTTTATTTACAGCTGGATGAAAAATCGTCTCACCTCGTCTGAGCCTTCTTTAGGTTTCATAGGGTTGGCATTGAGCAGGCCAATTACTGTGCCTTGGTCAGTCTTCCAGTGCTCCTTGTGGACTTCACCAAACAGGAAGAGCGAGACGCATTCATTGAGGTCCCGCAGGTCGTTCAGCCGCCAGATACTGAAGGTCCTGCCCTGGAACAGACATTCCCTTTCCTATCAGCTTTGCTGCAGTGACACTGTATCCTCTCTGGTTGCTTCTATTAAAGAGCTAATCTGATTTCACGCCCTCCAAGGTTTATTGATGAAGAAAAACACAATTTGTAACCTCAGTACAGGTTAGATACAGTATACACACAAAACCACAGCATATCCAGATCTGTTTCATCAATGACTTTCTACAGGACACCTACAATACTGGATGAAACCAGACAACCCAAGATCTTTAATAAAGAAGTCTTTCATTAATTATGTGGAGTTGGCTGATTAAGTTGAAGACCTAGAAAAGTTTCTCAGGAAAGAACAGCAGCATTTCACTTGAACTGAGCAAGGGATACAATGAAGTTACTTACATTATTTGTGCTCTGAGGAGTGACCTTCCTCACTATAACTCCAAATGTTACCCAGTCTATTTCCTCCAGATTTTCAGTAGCAAGCTTGTTCTTCAGCTGGGACAGTCGGATGAGTTTCCTGTTAGCCATTTTCCTGTCCATTTCGGCTGAAGACACCCGGGGTTTCCTAGAACCAGTGAAAGAAGGTAAAAGAGAACACATCAATTGGCACAAATAGACAATCAAAACCATCCTGCACTTTTCCGGGGAGGCTACATCTTGCTGCAAAACACCTCTGTGCCTTACTTCACCCTGAGGTCACTTGAAACAAAACCCTCCATATCAGAAAGCTACTGATGCCACTGGTTTTTGTCCAAATAGCTGCACTGCAACTCAGCCCCAAGCCTGCATTAACTCTGCTCATTTCAGACTAACCAGGAATGGCTAACTGAGCTGGGAATACAGCTCGGGTTCTGGTGAGGACACCGTGAGGATTCAGAGTCCTCTTGTGGCCACACTGAGTACTGAGATGGTGAGTGGCTCCTGATGCTTCTGTGTGGAGCAAAAACTGTCTCAACTGGAGCTCAGCTGGACTTTGCACATGCCCACTGCTTCCCTGCTACACCACTGAGGATATCCCAGGGAAGGTGGTGCTAATAAAATTAGAGCTTTTGTGTTAGAAAAGAGCAGAGGCAAAACCAGAAACATGGCACTAAGCCAAAAGTCAACATTACCTAATTACTGATCAACCAGCCAGTGCTGTGGCTTTGTGTTACATTCCCTGATGACAAGCGACTAATCTGACATGGTTAAACCACATATATACACTGTGTTTTCTCTGCCATTACTGGAGGGGTTGTCCCCAGACAGAGCTCAGAGCTGGGCTGCTGACCTTAATCTCAGTCCCGAGAAGGTTTCCACAGACACTGGCTGAGTGGCTGCACTGGAGCAAGCAGGCGTAAGAGAAGTCTTCTCTCTGGTCACCTTACTGGGTGTGTTCCCTACGGCAGACTTGAGAGGCTGGAACGCCAGACTGAGGACTTGCTGTGAAGGAGGAATCTTGTTCTCTTTAGCAGAAAAAAAAGGCATAGCTCTGATTACAAAGAATACAATAATTAGCTGTAATAAACTCTCTGCCACTGTGATCAGACCACTACTGGTGCACTGGCTAATGTAACAAACACTGTCCTGGATGTGTTCACACCACTGCTGGGAACTGTAAGCTTTCGACAAAAGCCCAGTGTGTTCAGTGACAGGCAGACAGAGAACAGTACCTGCTGAGGATGCTTTTGATTTCTGGATTCCTCGCTTGGCTGGCAGTAAAGGGTTGCCCAGCTGGGCTGAGAAGTGTGGTGACTCTTGCAGCTTCTGAACTTTCCTTCCCTTTAAGGGTGGACATGGAGATTTACCTGGCCAAGGAAACAAAAAACTGTGAGACCTTGGGATCTGGACTCAGACTCTTAAGCACTGCTCCAAACTATGTAATTCCTCAATAACAAGTCCAAGTCAGTGCCCCACATGGAAACCCTTCAGCCAAGTTGTCAGCTGGAATGCAACAGCTGAAAACACTCCAAAGAGTCTTCCCCATGGCAATTTAAAACTTCAGATGTCACTGCAACCTCAAAGCTGTGGAAAGTAGAAACATCCCTCTGCTTTGCAATTTTTCCATGAAGTTTCGTTACTACATCCAACATGCTAGAGCAACAAACACAGCTGCATATACTGGGTGTACCAACATCTGCCAGAAAGGACACTTCCAGAAGAGTCTGGAGCACTTAGTCATGAAAGCTGCCCAATTGATCTATGATGCAGAGACCCAGACTGATTTAATCTGTAGCTGTAAGAAACAACCTGTGTGGGAATATACCAGACCACCATTCCTCCTTGCTTCTTAGTGCCCACTTCAGGATTATTTTGTCCTGCCTATAAATTCACAGTTGGTACGCCAATAAATCATAAATCCATTTAATTAGTCTCATTACCAGGGGTTTTCTTCTCAGGGCCTGAACTGGATTGCTGCCCAAGAGCAGTCTTCTGCAACTGCTCCTCTAACGTCTTCATCTGTTCTTGCAATTTTTTCAGCTCAGCTAGGAAAGAAGGAAGAAAAAGGATAATAATGAAGACAGCAGGAAGCCATTGCAAACAGGGATTTATGAGATCCCTGGAAGTCTGGCAGTTTTACTGCATCACGGAAACTTAGAAATTGAAGACCTGAGTCACAATGCAGATTTACGTGATTTACAGTGAAGGCAAAGTTCTCCACAGCCTGGAGCTGGCTCCTCTCATAAAAGTATTTTACTTAATTCTGGTATGTTCCTTCCCATATTGAATAAAACTTTCCTACTCACCATAAGACAATTTAAATGGCTGATGATTGCACTCCTTAGAATGAATAAGTGCTTCTGATACAATCAAATACACGGCCTGGACACAGGAAAGCTGTGTGTGACCAGCTCTGCTTCCCCACTGACTGGTATGGCAGAACCTCCTGTCAATAAGCCCTGAGGGGGAAGGGACTGGTGTGCTGCTGAAAGATGCCAGGATGATATCTGATGCCCTGAAGACTGAGGCACCATTCCTCTTCATCAGACAAGGCACAGGTACACAGGCAACCTTCCCTATCCTGCTCAGCACAGCTATGTTAGTCTCCCTGGCTTCCTAAAGTCCTCAGTCTTTCTTCTGGGAAAACAGGTTTGGTGAGTTTGGCCATTGAGCACTGAAAACTGAACTTAGAATCTTTCACAAGGCCTTTCAGTATTTCCTCTCCAGCCATCATCAAAAAGCAGCAGGCCCTACCTCCTGCCCGTTAGCTCTCTAGAGACAGATTATATTCAATAAAACAGATCAAAGATGCTGTTACAGAAACCTTGCAGTTCTTCATTGGTTTTCTCCTTCGCGTGATTGGGAGCTGAAGTGGGGACAGCTTTCTCTGCCTCCTCCTCTTCCAGCAGGTCATCTACATCTCCGAACAGCGTAGCCAGGTTCTCCTTCTGCTCATCAACCATGCTGTCCTCAGCATCAACCTCCTCAGTGTAGGACGCATCATCTTCTGCATCAAAGAGCTCATCATATTCATCTGGTTCTCCCCCCTCATCCTCTGGAGCATCTTCCTCCTGAGGAGAATTCCTCTCCTCAGTTGCTTCATTTTCTTCCAGGAGGGAAGCCAGCAGATCCAAGTCATCATCAGCTAAAGCAAAAATTAAACTCAGAGTTACTTCTGTCCAGTTAGAGGAAAGCTCCCAAAGAATAAAACATCCAAGACACCCTTATTCCAAGCTAATGACAACTGAAACTAAATCAGAGCAGCAAGTGGCATTAAAAAAAAAAACAAAAAACAAACTTCAGCTTTAGCTAAAGGCATCTAGAGCAGATTCTGGTATGAGGTCAGATGGAAATGTGGTTGCTCTCAGCTTATGACACAAGCTGACAAGTCAGCAGAAAACTTGCCAGCTACTCAGCACTGGCTTTCCCTCCTTTTTCCTCCTGGCAGCTCCTTGAACAGCAGCTGCTGTTACACAGAAAAGCCTGGAGCCTGTAAAGATGTAGCCAGCAGAGACACCCATGTGGCTTTTGCCCATGGAAGGGGAAGAGGGAGATGCAAGGCAGGTAACAAAGCATATTCTCAGATATAGTTTGCTCATGGAAAAACATGGAGAACAAAGAAATAGGGACAAAGGGAGAAATAACAGAGAAAAGGCAAGTACAGAGAAATGGGGCAGACAGCAAAAATGAAATTCTGAACGAACCAAGAAGTGATTTAGCCTTTGCTGCTGAGGAAAACACCAAACCAGGGACGGCACAGAGCAGCCTCACAGGAAAGACAAGAAGGAAGACAAGAGGCAGCCTCAAAGGACTCTGCAGATAAACTCAGTGGAATGTAAATTCTTTTGCTAAAAGCCTTACCCGGTTTTCTGAACACCTGAGTTTATAAACTAATATGCTGACAGGAAGACAAGCTTCCTGCTGAAAGTAAGAGAATTTTCTCCCTTACCGTCCATGGTTTCACCAGGATCTCTGCAAGAGCCCCTCAAGGCAAAATATTCTCTGCTATGGGGAGAACAAAAGTGATACTGTTAAAGTACATATACCTCATCTAGAAATATATATTGTGTTCAGACTCCTTATTTAACAACTTGCAATCCACCAGCTTGATTTTGTTTACAGCTGCAGATGAGGACTCCACTAAATTTAAAACCTTCGCATATATTTTCTGCATCAAAAGTCTGACCCATGCCAAACTCGCAGCAGCATAAGGATACTACTTTTAGAAAAAAGCCCATTACAGACACAGAATTTAAGAAATGCCTCTCGTGTTCTCATAGTAATAACCATTTCCACCTCACCAATCCTGCCGCATAATTACAATTAGCATTTAACTACTTATTAAAGTCTAACAGTTGTTAATCTCAAAAGCGTACACTCTGCGTTTCTCACAGCTTCTCCACTGGAGAAGGGTCCGTGAAAAACAGTCCGCACGGGCGAACATGAATGGCCCAGGGAAGCCTGGATAAGAAAGATGGGATATCCACTGAGGCCGAATGAGTCACAAACCCAAACTCTAACTGTGCTTACAGGTCTTCCTGCTGCAGAGACTTTTGTTTCGCCCATAAACTTCACTTTTGATCGTTCTCTCTTACTACAGAATATTCATTTTCAACAAAACTGGAGAACTCGCCCGAGCAGGCAAGGCCAGTGACCACCGCGGAACCCGCGCTTTTTCCTCTCGCGGTTCTTCTCTCCCTTCGCCGCCTCCGCCACCCAGTGGAACCCCGGCCTCCTCCGGGGCTGCCTCCTCCGGGCCTTCCCCAGCCGCGGCTCCCCGACCCCTCGGCCCAGGCTCCATCCCCGGGATGGCTCCGTGTGTCGCGGTCCCCTCACGCACCCCGCTCACCGCCGCGCGCGCCTCCAGGTACCCGCCAGAATTCAGACCGGCCCCGCCCCTTCCCGCGCATGCGCGCACGCGCCATCTTTTGTGCTGGCAGCAGCGGCGCTGCCCGGCGCCATCTTGGCTGTGGGCGGGCGGAGGGGAAGGGGAGGGTGCCCGCTGAGGTGGGGGCGATTGATTGATGGGGTTGGAATCACCCTTTCTGTGAAGAAATTCCTCCCAGTGTCCGACGTAAACCTTCTCTGGTGCAGCTGGAGCCCATGTCCTTTCGTCCTGTCGCTGGTTGTCTGGGAGCAGAGCCCGACCCCCACCTGGCTGCACGGTCCTGTCCGGGAGTTGTAGAAAGTGATAAGGTCCCCCCGAGCCTCCTTTTCTCTAGGCTGAGTCGCTCCAGCTCCCTCAGCTGCTCAACAGACTTGTGCTCCAGACCCTTCCCCAGCTCCGTTCCTTTCTCTGGACACGCTCCAGCACCTCAATGTCCTTCCTGAACTGAGGGGCCAGAACTGGACACAGGATTCAAGGTGTGGCCACACCAGGGCCCAGGACAGTGGGAAGAATCACACTGCCGGTCCTGCTGGACACGTTATTCCTGATACAGGCTCTGGGTAAGCCCATTTAGCTGCGGAATTGCCCGTGTCTGGGCAGAGTGGCCTCAGGGATGGGTCACAGCAGCTGCCATCCCCATCTGGATAATCTAAATAATATCAACACTTGTGTTACACCAGCAAATTCAATCCCAGTTATTGTCACAGGCAGTGGACAGAATGTTGTAGTTTGGTTCAGTATTTCTTTGGTACAACTATAATTCTGTGAAAAATAATAGTTCTAAGGATGTATAAGCTCATTGCCGGACTGCAGTTAGTAGTGACAACAGAAAAATAATCCTCCCTGTAGCATGAACAGGTTTCAGTGTATTGTGGCTTTATTCTTTGGTGTTCCTTGCCCCTCCTGATTTGTACTATTAGACCTACTCTTTTAGCTTTCTAGGAAGACCTCCTTCACCTAATGCCCATGGTTTCCTGTTAGTATTCCTGTGTTAAGATCCCTTCTCTCTGAAACCTCCTCAAATGATTCATTTTGACTTGATGAATGCAGAAGTTATTTCTTCTTCGGCCTTTCACATTGATTTTCTGTGTTTTCATTAAGGTTAATACTTCTCAGATGAAATCCACTCTATTATCATTCTGTTAGTTTGCTTCTGGCCTAGTAGCATTTCCATCAGATTTTGATCGTTGCAGAATCTGTAACTGTCACAAAGCTCCCATAATAAAATTGGATTCAGGGTAAAAAAAGCCCATAAATCCTGCTGTCACAAGGAACCAATTAAAAGGCAGTAAGAGATTGCATCTGCTAGGACTACTTGTAATTGATGAAAAAGGTTGCAACCAGGCTGATGAATACCTCTTCACAACAGTCAGCTCTTGTGTTACCTGAAATTACGGATGAAGCCATATATAAGCTATAATAGAAAATAAGAATCCAGAGTCTACAAGTGAAAATTAGAACACTGACAACAAGCAAAGTAAAAAACTTACTCGAATTACAAGGGCAAAAAAGGGATTGTCGCCCTTTGTCGAGACAAAAACACCTGGGAGGGCAAGAACAGAACTAATGCACTACAGTTCTTTCTACACAACCTTTTCAGACATACGAATTTGCAATCCTGTTTCAGTCTCCCAAGTATTTGCAGGCATAGATAAATTTAAAGTTGTAGTAGATTTATTTTGATATGTGAAAATCCACTATACTCTTTTTAAATTAGGTTACATCCATCTCAGTGCTTTCTACCACAATACTATACAAGTTCAAATGCTTTTATTATAATAAAGAAAAATTAAGACAACATCATAAAAATTACCAGTTCTGTAAAACCAAGTACACCAGGAGCTACACATATCAAGCCTAGCTGATCCATTTTAAACCTTACCCACGTCTGGCTAAAGCAAGAAGTTATATAAGCCATCAAAAATTTAACATCAGATTAGTATGGTCACAAGGGCAGCAATAAAATGGCCATCTGGAGAAAGAGTAGGGTTCACTTCAAATGCTTGATGAATACAGCACTATTCCAATTTGCTGAAAGCTTCTCAAACAGCTTTTTTCGTGTATTACTTTCCTGGTATATAGCGTATGAGAGATGAAGTATTTACAGTCTCACAGTACTTTGAGTTGATCAGCAAATATCTCATCTCTCCTCCGACTTCAGTGATTTAGCCCCGTTCTGCAGAGCAGCCATAGAGCAGAGCACTTCAGGGGAATGTTCCTGAAAGGTTTCATAGCAGCAGACACGCTGCGAGTTCTGTAGCAGATCCATGTTGTTAATCTATGAAAACTCCTTCCCTAAAGCAGATTACAACAAGATAAGTGACTACAGGGCAGGGGAAGAGTAACCCTTTTCCCACTGGATTAATGAGAAAACCCCTGAAAAACTCCTTCACAGGACATAAGAGCTGAGCATTATTTGAGTAAGAAAGAAAGAAACCCAAAGTATTTGGCAGGTGAAATTCCAGAAGATGAAGAATTGGAGGGCATCACTCAGTTAATGCAGTCCATAACGTGAATCTGCAATGTGTCCAAATCAGGTAGAATTTCTTCACATTTAGGACATGAGTAAATTGAAATATTCTGCTGTTCTGGCCAGTCTTGACTATCGGTTCCTGCAAGCAGAGAAGATAAATTATTACCTGTTATATTACCTGTTTTTGCTCTCTGCAGCTACCCAGCTGCCAGAATAGTCACAAGGAAGCTGCCTGCAGCCAAGCAAAGCTGGTTTAACCTGAACCTGACCCTGAGAGCTGGAGAAGGTGCTTGCAGTACCTCTTTGGACAAGGTGAGGCGAGTGCTCCCGATCCGGCATCCTGGCTCCGTGGCGACTCTGCATCTCCGCCAGAGACGTTCTGTGGAGAATAAACAAGTCAAGGGCTCTGAAAATAGACTCCTGTCAAGTGGTCATGCATTCAGTTCACAACTGATGCTCAGAAAGAGGACCTAGAAATGCCACTGCTTCGTGAGATCATGCCAGAGGCCTGCTGAAATCAGGGTCATGCAACTGACACCAGCAGCAGGATTTGGGCAGCCACACACCTAGGGATCTAGGGCACGCTTCTCTGGAAAGCTCAGCTGTTCAGGGAAAACTGCAAATTTGCTTGAAGTAGAAAAGCAGGTTATACTGGAAAAAGGGCTCAGTGTACAGTTAATGTGAAATGTAACTTGATTCAACTACCACAGTACTTGGAACTATGTACTCACCACTGCCTCCTGGAGAAGCAGCAGATATCCCTGGCACACATACAGCAAGATTAGCTGCAGATTCACTGCTAAAATTGATGCCAGAAGCCAAAGAAACTCACATGGATCAACAGGGAGTATTTACCAAGCATGAATCATCTGAAATGAAAACTTACTAAGGCGCCCAACTAAGAACTAACACACTTTACAGAGATTCTACCAGAAAATTGAGAAGTTAGCCAATTCACTTTTTTTCTCCTTTTACATTCAAATTAAGCAAGAAATGTCTGCAAAGATTTTTGCCTTTTTACTGAGATGCTCACAAGACAATGTTGGTCAACTCCAGTACAGAGAGTAACAGGACAGTGCAAAGGCAGTTCAGCCAAAATCTGTTCTCACCGGCCAAGATCTTCAAGATTTTGCTGCTCTTTTAGCAGGTATGCCAGCTGGACAGCCAACTGTTCCTTCTCCTCATGGATCTTCTCTCTCGCTGCCCTCTCAGCATGAAAATCAGAACAATAAACTTCCATCTGATCAGAGAAATGAAATCCGGCTGAAAATTTGTAACTCTGACTGAACCATAGTCATATATAACATGTCCAGTTCACAAATCTGTATCATAATCTGCATCTACTCAAAACACCCACACACTGCAAAGCCAAGACCCGCACTTCCCACAAGGTGAAGGAGACCTAACGGTTTCTGGACTCTGTAGAAGATGTCCACTCCAAGTGTCTTACTTGGGACACAGCTATTGCATCTGCTGTACAGAGGCAGAAACCAGGCACAGACAAGCAGTGAGGAGGTGACTTGACTGATTACACTCACAAATCTGTGGCTCAGATAGTGGAACCAGATGCCGGTTCTGTGCCTCTAAATGTGAGGCAAACCCTTCTAAATCACTTAACACATGCTTGAGTAAAATCATCCCTAAACCATATGCAGTGATTCTTAAGCCAGTGGTTCTAAACACACATCTACTGCCAACTTCTGTTTGTTGTGCCAGACTCCAGCATACACAGTTCCTCCTACAGAGCCCTAGAATATAGTGGGTAAAGGCTCTGCAGGGACCTGCAAGGCAACCCAAGTAAGGGGAATCATGCTTGGAAGTTGAGAAAATGCATTCAGTATTCCAGAGTGAGCCATTAAATACCTCCTGGTTTCTGAATACTGGATCAGGGAAGCAGCCAGTTTGTGAAGAAGAGCTGATACCTGAGCACGGAGCACAGACATAGTTTCAAGGTCCTCCTCTTGCTTAGCAATTATCTGCTTCATTTCATCTATCTGGAACTGCTTTGCAGCAAGGGCTTGTTCTGCCAACTCCACCTTTGCTGTCAGTTGTTCCACCACAGCTTTATCCACTCTGTCCAGCTGCAAAGAAGAACTGTGATTATTAGATGAACTCCAAATATGACCGTCCTCAAAGTGAATGTTTGCTTCTTACTCCTCCTGTCCTTGGAAAAGGTTCCAATTTTGGTCACCAAAGGAACTTGGACTAACACAGCAGTGGTGACTGATATTTTACCTTAAAGGTTAATTTCGAGCTTTGAAACAACATTGTATCAAGTTAAAAGACTTTTAGCCCTAGTGGACACTGTAAAAGATGTTTTCCTAGTTTCTGAAATTACACACAGCAATCTGGCACTTCCATGGTGGTTCAGGTATTAACAAGACTTCACTGTGGCAGGCATTCTACTTAAGAATACAAAAATGTTTAGAGATTTACCACAATTTTATAAATGATGCTGCAGGAACATTGATGCATCTATCACTCCTGTCTAAGGACTGGACTCTATGCTGCACTGCAGATTACACCTTACCCAGGAAACACCATGGAAGTACTGATGTGTGGATTAAGTTCTCTGTAACTGACAGCACAGGATCTATGTTTATCAGAGCAGTGCTGCTATGTTGCATGTTATTATGTAGAAGGGATGACAATAGTTTCCTGCCCAAATTTGATCCAAGAGATGTTCTCCCATCCCTTCCCGCTCACCCCTAATTAATTACGATTTCTTCTTCTGGTGAGTTTACCTCTTTGAGTTTCATTTCATCAATTTTTTTCATTGCCTCAGTGAGTTCTGGAAGGAGTTTGCTATATGAATCCTGGAGGTTATTGTATCTTGCCCTGTTTATGACAAGAAAAGAGATGAAGGTTTGAAACAATTCTTTGAAATCTAAATAAGGTTGAAACTTAAAAAAAAGCCACTACCGGCTTCTTGCAAATCAAATTTGCATTTCTGGTGAGAAAAAGTCATGCTCCATGTCTCAACACCTCTCTTCCAGTGAGTTGTGTGCTGCTATATCCATGGATTGAGTACCAACGAATGTCCTTCTTGATCATCTGCATTTCATATTGAAGAATCCATCACTCAGTATTTTTATATGAAGGTCACAAATTCTGTTAAAAATGTAACAACCCTCTTAGGAAGACATCCAAATCTTGACTCAGACTTCAAGTAAAGGAGAATTCATCAGAAGAACGAGACGCAGACTCCACAGATAACAAGCAGCTTCTGCAGCAGCTGAAGACGTGTCCTTCAGGACGTTCAGCCTCTCTGAACAGCTTCGACTGATATTTTCACACTCCTTACATGGACTGCACATGAAAGGGAGCAGGGAGCCAAAGCAAACAGCCTCTCTTTACCTCAGCTTCACCACACACTTGACTCTCCTAGTGTAAACATACTGTAGGTATTGCAGACCACCTCCTTAATGTCACTTTCCCAGCACTGTCACCACCTGATTTGTCCCTGCCCTCCAGGATGTGTCTGCATTTACCCCTGCTAGTCAGTGGCACAGCTGTTGTCACTGCTCTGCTTCCTCCACTTGTATGTTACACCCAGGTCTATTCCACCTTTGACTTTATGATTAAAGGAAGATACAAGTCAGAGTTGACAGCTCAAGTATTCCTAAGTGAGCGGTTCAGTAGATGAAAGAATACAGACTTCTACTTCATAATCTACAAACATAACATAGTTTTAAAGAGTGCAGGACACAAAAGTAGTACTTCAGATTCAATTCCCCTTTGACTTCACTTCCTCACTGACAATACCTCCTGGAATACAAAACCAAGTCATACTCACTTTTCTTCATGTGTCTTGGCTTGTTCCAGCTTGACCTGTGCCTGCGTGCTCTCCACCTGAAGTTCCAGCTTCTTGATGGTGTATATTAGCTGCTGCTTCTCCTCCAATTCTGATGCAGCAGCCAAGCTTTTTCTTTCCAGTACCTGGCACCTGACAGAACAAGAAAAAAAGGTTCATCTTTCCTGTTCACCCTCTCCTGATGGATTCTGCCCACTAGGCATATAGCAAGAGTATTTGTGTGGTTCACTTTAAAGGCTTATTTTGATGAAGAACATAGACAAAAATCAGTCTATACACAACCATCAGGAAGCACAGCTACTGAAACCAATACTTACTTTCTTACTATTATGAATCTCAAAGAACTGGAATTTGACAGGAAACTAAGTAAAAAAAGTGAGGGTCTTGTAACCACTTTTATAACCTACACAATTTCCTTCAAAAGCCCAGATAGCTCATGTAAAAAGGTCATAACCAGTTCCCTTGGCTTTTTTCCCTAAAGCCAGAATAAGCATTGATTATATGAAGGAGAAAACAGAAAAGATTTGCCTTTACATCATGAAGGGTTAAAACCCAAATCTTGTCATTCAAGGCACTGAGGTTCTATTTGTAGAAGTAGGTTGGCAGCTCAGATTTTCTGACAGTTTCTGTATTTTTGCATTTCTCCACTTCAAAGAAGGAGCATTCTTTTACAGCACTTTTATGAAACAGTTATTTAAGCTGATATTTGTAGAGCTGGTGAGTTTCCCCAGGTGGGAGTTGTCATGCAAGGATGTACTGGGTGTCATGACAGAACTTTTGCTCTTCGGAGCCTTACTTTTCTTGAAGTTTCTTCTGAATCAATTCTGCTTCTTTTAACTTCTCATGGGCTTCCTGGAGCTCTTTAAACAGAGCACAGACTTGCAGATTCAGGGTTTCTACTTCACTGCCAACCTTTTAGAGAAAAAATAATGAAAATGACATACGGACAATTCAAGATAGTAAAGTTGCAGGCTAAGAAAGATAAGCAGGAAGTATTACTCTTTATCCAGAGAAAAGAGCCTAAGTCAGTCTGCACAGTTACACTCTACACTCAGTAATAAGGCCTCATCTACAAGGCTTTACAATTATTCCACACTGCTCCCCAACATTGTCCCACTAAAGACCTACATTTTACCACAGGGGCAGGTAACATGAGTTCTGCTGACAACAGTCTCTGGAGAAACCCAGCAGTGTAGATGGAAACAGCTGCCAGCAGAAGTGCTGACCTCAGTATTAGCACTTCAGTGAGGAGTTTTGGGCTCAGGGTGTAACTCAGGCAAAGTTGAGATAAGAGCACTGGAAAGCATTAATTAACCAAGACATCATCTGCTTTCCCTAGGAAGGGCATATCTTGGCCTGACTGCACACTGGTCTTATTTAACAAATCCAGTCCTGCCCTGAAAGACTTGCCCTGACCTTCAGAAGGGCACAGGTCTCCAACAGGTCCCATAGCATATTTCCAAGTCCCATGTAGCACTTCAGAAACCCACACAGCTCACATACAAGCACTCTTCATTGCCTGTGTTATGCAGTTGCACTGAACCAGCATGGATCTCCAAGGCTATGGGACTGCATGCTCACCTCACACAGAAGCTTACAGCTGCAGGCACAGAAGTTTAAGCATCTGACTGGAGCTGAATCCCAACCCCAGCATTCTTTCAAACCCTTAATTGAAAACATCAGGACTAAGTTTTTGCCTGGAACTGCGTCTCAATCCAAGACAGTTATGCCCTGCTATTGTAATCCCACTAACAATACGAACAAACCTAAAGCAGGTGCCATATGAGTTCCACATTTAAAGTCTGTTTTTACAGTATGCTGTCACTGGATTCTGATCCAAAAGCTGACCTAGGAAGCAGTAAGGAAATTCACCCAGTCTAGATAATTTCTGGACCTAGAAATTACTCTGTTTCTCTCTGATTACTGGGCATGGCCAGGGCAATGAGGTATAACTGCAGTTATGCCAAACCTCCCTAATTCCTGGCCACCAATCCCACCCCTTTGCAGTGGCTGGTGTAATTTGGAACCACCTCTAAGATACGTATTGGAAAGTTCAAAGTTCACTTCCATTCCCTGTGCAGGACAATTGCCCCTTGCTCCCTGAGTGCAAGTGGAAATCTAGACCCTGAGACTGCTGACCCAAACAAGTCAGCTGTATGTTGTTATATCTTGGCTGAGGACAGGTACTTACAGCTTCTAAACTCTCTTCTTCCTGTTCAGTTTGTGTCCCACTCTCCAGGCAGTTTCTGGTTTCCTTCTCCAGCTTTGACAGTCTGGAAAAGAGAAGGAGCCAATAATGATGGATTTGGCTTATGTTTCAGGTGAGACTGTGACTATGCAAGGATTTCATGCCAGTGATATACTCTCTCTGTAACATCACAACCACAAAAAGGCACAAGGCAGAATGGAAAGCACAGACATGCAGGAAGGCCTGCACAATCATGGGGGTTCTTGAAGAACACAGGACACCGTGTACATTTAATTAAAATTAACGTGTAAGTCTGCAGGTGTGATGAAGGTCATGACATTCAGTCCAAAGGGACTGACCTTTCATACAGTCCAAAACTGCCAACTCTTTGGAAATAGGTCAGTCTGTTCACTGAATCCAGTGATTAATATTGCCTCTGTTTTCCTGTGGTATTTTCAGGAGCTGTTTCTGAGAATTGTTTGGTTATGTCTCATTACCTCTTCTAGGAAGACTACATAGAAGCAATTACTGTGACACCAACCTTTCATAGCAGATAATGTCCAGGAAATCTTTACTCTGTCTCTGTGGAGTGGGGATCTGGAACTGCCTGGGGAATTTACCACTCCTTAACAGTCGTGTTGATTTATACCCACAGAACTGAGCTGAGACAGACCCTCATGCAGGTCTCAATGTGAAAACTCCCTCTCTTAGAAAAGTTTGGAATTAAACTTATTTTAGACATTTCTATGGAGCTTTTGCAAGCTCACACACTGCTAAATGTAGCCTGCCCGTATCATGAAGAGGACTGTAATCCTGTTTTACACATAGTGATTTGGTTAGGGCCCCACACAGAGATGATTCATACAAAACCAAATAACTGTGGAGGACTGAATGGAGAGAACACCCTCAAGCAGTCATCATATCTTTCTGAATAAACTGGGGATAGTTCAAACCCAAGAGGAAATGGGCAATTTGCCTTGATCTGTGGTGCTTCAGGAAATCAAAATAAAATTTCTTTTGCCCATGGAACAGAACCTGTGGTTTATCCCTATAAGGACAACCACAAAAATGTTATCACAGCTGAGTGCTGAGGAAATTCCCCATCCAAATCATACTGATAGTTCAGCTTGTTGCTGATCATTCAGAGACTTGGTACCTGCAGCAGCCCTGAAAGAAAACAGCTCCAAATGTTACAGTGCATCTACTTCATACCTCTCTTTGTGATCCTGCAGTTCCTTCTCAAGTTTTTCCCTCTTCTGAGTTTCATTTCTAAGGCAGCAGAGCAGCTGGCTCACAGTTAGCTCCTCAGACTCCAAAGTCTTAGATTCATCTGCAGATTTGCTCCTGCTTCAAACCAAACCAGATGTAAATAACAACAGCTACCCCTTTAGCAGCATTCTCCCTTAACCCTGATGCTGCGATCAGTCTGAGAGGCCACCATTTCACACACTGCTGGACACCAGTGCTCTGAGCAAAGAGCTCATTCCCATTCCCAAAAGCCAAGACCAGTAGCCACAGCCCCTGCGTGTAATTGTGTGCAAATGAAGGGCTCAGGCAGTCCCCTTCCAGCTGGGGGAACAATTTAGCACTTAAGCAAGGAAAGCAAAGGCAGTCATGATGATACAAAACCCAATGCACTTATTCTGTCCTGTTTTGCAGCCCTTTCTGCAAAGTGCTGCTGTCTGTTCCTACAAACATTTTTTGCAATAAAACATGGAACATTTCTTATGTCTGCCTTGCTTCTTTATAGGGAAAAAAAGCATATCCTACTAAAAATGGTTATCAGAAATCACTTTCTTTTTCAGAAGTCTCTTTAATGTTTCACCCTCCTCACATTCTATAGCTCTTTTCAAAATCGTATTATGCTACTGTAAAGTGAACCAGAACAAATACAAAGCTCCAAAAAACAGGGTAAGTGATAAAATACTGTATTCCATTGCCTCCATCTTTATGGCCATCTAGACAGAAAGTCAAAATCCCCAAACTATATGGAAGATAGCCAAGTTATACTGTACATTTCAGAGTCTCAGCTGTAAAACAGCATGTGTTAAAAACCTTGCTTTTGTAGTTCAGAAAAGAAAGCAAAGCAGTCTTCTGTGTGCTCCTGAAAGCTAGAAACCTCTGGTGAGCAAAATTCAATACCCAAAAGACAGTGTTCAGCCGGGATACTTTAAGTAAATAACTTTTATAAGGGGATTTTTGGTGCAGTTCTACCCTTACAGAAATAAATCCGTCCTGAGTGGATCACATTTCTTTGAACCTGTTAACAGCACCCATCTAAAATTTCAGTGCTGGACAAAGGCACGTGGTGACACTGGAAATATTTTAAGAGGTACGTATGCCCCCTGTTCTTGTAGATATGGCCCAGATTCTCCTCCAAAGGTAAGCAAGTTCCACAGGGAATGTCTTCTTACAATCAGTGTTCTCACAAGCTACAACTAACAACAAGCTTAATACTTGGAGCCCGGTCTGTGGTCAGCAACTCACAGTTTCATCCACATCTGTAACGCTTTTATTTTCTCCTCTTTCAACTGCTTAACTGCATACTGAGGGACAAGTTTCTATGACATTACATTGAAACACTGTTCTCCCTTGCAGTGACATAGGAAGTGACAACTTGTACACGGAGCACAGCTTTCTGGCCTGCTATATCCTTAGCATTTTCCATATCCTTCCCTTTCGAAAGCAAAGGCACAGAGTAAGTAAGAGTTCAGCCAAAACCACCTAGCTGCTAAATTGGGCAGTATCCAAAATGGAAAGTTTAACAGTATCAGATGTCTGTGTCCACAAGGAGTAAAGGTTCGTCCAGGGGCAAGAAAGTCCCTTGTGTCCTAGAGCTGATGTAATGATCAAATTTTGAGAAGTAACCTGAACAGAACGCTGGTATCTTAAACCCAGTAACCTGAAAAGCAACGACTGTTATTTTACTGTGTCTCTACCCCATCATGGATATGCGTCATACCAACCACACACAAGGTCAGATCTGAAAGACTACAAGACCTCTAACTCTTACCAACATCAGTATAACTGGGTAGAGGACAGACTCTATTAGATGGTCTCCAATGATTAGGAGGGAAGACGTCCCTGCAGCCTCTGTCTTTGTCTTTTCTGTTTGGACTCCCTTAAAGGCCTGAAGAGTTGGTAAATCAGAATGCCCATAAATGCCAGGCCAGCTGGCCAGAATATGCACTCCCTCTTGTCATCGAGTGAAAATTGGAAGGAAAAATGTCAGAGAGCTGAGGGTCTTACCACATGCTAGGAAGGTAGAGTTACTGCATGGAGGGGTGCAAAGCCAAAGAAAAAGAGGATTTTCCAGCGCATTCCTCATAGAAAGAAGTTTTCTTACACTGAACATGAAACCTGAGGCAAAAGTCTGAATCACACACATCACACAAGAACCTACGTACATGTAGACAGGAACACTACTGGGCATTTCACCACTATTCTCTTGATGTGCCTTTGCAGTTCTATTTACTTCCCCTTCCTAGGAGAGAAAAAAACACTATTAGCTTGGTACTTGGACTAAGCAGGACAGTTTTATTTATTTAAGGAATGAAGAGAAACAGGGAGAATTGCTATCATGGCAATACAGATAAAAAATCCCAAACTCCTACGGATCATCTTCATGTTTGGAAATTCTTGATTTAAATACTTCACATGCCTTCCCCTCTATCTCTTCCAGCTTGATCAGAGAAGAGGAACAAGAATGAGATTTCCCCTTCTCCATCAGCAACTTCCACAGTCACTCTCCCCTGTGAAGATGACTGGGCACCACACAGCAAGTCAGTGGCACTGCAGGTGACTTTCAGCAAAAGCCTAGAAATCACTCTCCTGCCTCCTAAAATAAACACTCTTCTTTCCCACTACAAACCCCACTCCTTGATCTTTGTAGCCCAAAGGAGAATCCTTCTAGCAAAAAAAAAAAAAAAAGAATGCACCCCTGAGTTTTCTCTGAGAACTCCAAACAAGTTTTAATTAAATTATTTTAATTTCTTGTTGCACATCTACTTTCCAGAGAGAGGGTATGGGGGATAAAGGGATAGCAGAGGCCTGCATTTTCACATTTCAGTTTGCCTGTGAAGATTTTCCAGATACAAGAGCTGTAAAAAAAGTACATATTTATGCCTCTATAGAATACTCTATAACAGAGTTTTGCACTTAATTTTGTTTGCCTGCATCTCTACCTATCTGTCAGTAGGAAGTAAGCCCCATCCTCACAAGAAAATGCCCCCTATGCACAGGTGTTGCCCCTTAACAAAACATAGCACTGATGTTCCCAGAAATTCCAACTAAGACAAAACTTAACATTTTTAACAAGTGCAATGGAGGCTATCTATGAAATTAATTTACTTAGAGCTCTAAAGAGGAAGGATAAAAATAAATTCCAAGTCCTTTACCACTACATCTTGTAATACACAAGTGCTCTACAGCAGGTAGTATAAGAGACCAAAGAATCACAGAATTTTTTAGGCTGGTACCTAGCTAGAGGTTACTGTGTTCCTTTTATTCCTTGTACTTACGTTCATCCCAATCTCCACAAAGGAATCCTCTGCTGAGATGTTCAGCTTGACCTGGAGCTCTGAAATGATGGCGAGCAGATCTGCCTTCTCAGCCTGGAGCCGCTGCACCTGGGACTTCAGCTGCCTCACTTCCTTCTCGGGAGCCATGCAGCCCTCCTGGGGTAAACACACCCTGCATTAGCCGACCAAAAGGGAACACCAGCCAAGGAGCACAGAGTGTAAACGTAACAGTGTCCTACATCCCTTCTTTTCTGTTCAGGCTTGCCTGGAAAACCCCACTGTACAGACCCCTAAACTATGTTGTGGTTCACTCAACAGCAAGAAGTCTAAACTGTGAAACCAAGTTACCCAAACACTGGGCATCATGCTGCTGGAGAACATGGGACTGATTCTTTCAGTGCACAGATAATTTCGATGTAAATTTTTGCCTCAGTCTATACCCTTTGCTACCACATAGGGTATCACCCAACCTCCACAATTATTGCATTTTTTCACTCATATCCCTATTCCTCTTCCCAAATCTAACCAACATTCAAGGGAGAAAAGACCAGTGGGCAGTGAGCTTTTCCATATGCCCCATTCTTAGCCTTTCCCCACCATATAACTTCTTTGTACCCCATTTCCATGTATAAATCTCCCTGATTCCCTGACCTTCACACAAAGTCCTAGATTCCTTCTACAAAGTCTCTGTTCCTCACAGATTCTCCCCACACTTCTCTCCTTCCAATCATGACCATCTCCTTTGCCTTCTGCCTTTTTCCTTTCTCTAGGATATTCAAAACCCTCTCTTCAGCTTCTACATAACCAGCAAATCTCATTTTTTCCTCTCCTTTAAATGCCCCTCCCCATCATGAAACTTTCCCTATGAGTTTGTTTCTTCCTCATTTTGTAATCCAAGCCTTCCACCTCCTGATAATGCCTTTATTACACCACATACCATCAATGCAAATTCTGGACAACTCCTGAAGTCTGAATTACATTCTAAGATACGATTATGCCAAATCTCCAAATTATCTCTATGTTGACAGCATCTCTCATCCCACAATACCACTCTCCCTCTCTGACCTGCTGCTGCCTCTGATTTTGTGCTTATACTGTAAGAGGATGCATTTAGAGTCAGTTCCAGTGAAGGAGAGAGATTTTAGATTTCTCAAGCAGGCTGGAAAATTCTGGCAACAGCATACTTAAAGCATTCAAAGTACAAGAAGTTCTACAACAGGTAGAAGGATTTAAAATCCTCTACTTTTCCTTAAGAAAATACTTCAGATTGATGAAACTCTGAATGATTTATGAAATCCTGAATTTTCCTGACAATCCTGAAACACAACTTTCAGTCTGTAAAGACTGTTTAAGTAATACTTACACAATCACACTATTTAAATGTCACTTTCCTCCCCCTTGCACCTTCTGAGTTTATTGGCCAATTTTGATTTACATGCTTGATTTACATTTCTTACAGAGTTCCATAAAACAGTCAGGAGAGGAAAGGGGAGTCTACTAGTGACTCTGTTGAGCAAAACATTAATACACTCATCCTTCATCAGACAACAGAGAATCCACATGGGTCCTGGAGGTACCAGACACCAGAATGCATCAGTTTGGCTCTGCATGGAACTTCTTGTTAAGCAACTTTTCACATGACCATGTGGGACAGAAAGCAGGTTTTGTTTTGATCGGCTTTGCCCAAAGACGCCTTCAGTACCACCTGCAAAATGTTGCCTGGCTACTGTGCGACCACCTGCAACATTAGAAATGATGTGTAACAGAGCCAAAGGCAGGGCACAGAAAGCTCAGTCAGAGTCAAATGGAGCAGCAGAAGCACAGATCTAATCTGACCTCAGTAAACGAGCTTTCATAAAAGAAGACTGATATAATAAAAATAGATGGCACATAATTTTTTTTTGCTTGTTTATGTGTCAATTTCTCCCTGGAAACATGCTCCTGGAAACACAATACAAAAACCAACAGATAAACAGAGACAGATAATCTAACAAGCAAAGGATATCCAAGAATAAATGAAAAAATCAGCAAGAAATGCTAATTTTTATTTATTAGGTAAAAAAGTTGNTGCTTGTTTATGTGTCAGTTTCTCCCTGGAAACATGCTCCTGGAAACACAATACAAAAACCAACAGATAAACAGAGACAGATAATCTAACAAGCAAAGGATATCCAAGAATAAATGAAAAAATCAGCAAGAAATGCTAATTTTTATTTATTAGGTAAAAAAGTTTAATTATTATTGTTTATTAAAGGTTAACGAAAATGTAAATTATCTCAGGTGTGCCATAATTTTCTGTTACTACACTTTGAAAGGCCTCACTTCATAAAGTAAGTCAGGTCAAGACCATTTGTTAGAGCTAAGAATAAAAATGGAGATGTTAACAAATCTCCAAACCTTGCAGTGTGATGAATCCTAGAATCATAGAAGGGACTGAATGCTCCAGACTTTCAATTCAAAAGCATGTCAATCTAACCAATTCCTTATTTACCATTTCAGCTCCTTCTTCTCTTTCCTTTAAGCTCTGAAGTTGCTGCTGTAGCTGTTCATTTTCAATGCACTTGGCCTGCAAGCACTGCTTCGCCTCCTTAAACTTTAATTCATAAAATTCTCGTTCTTCTTTCTGCTTCTCCCTCCAGGTGGAAAGTTCCTCATATCGGTCCTTCATAGCTTGGTTGTGCAACTTCATGGCTTCTAAATGGTAGCCAGAGACAAGACATTGAATCACATTAATACTCTGTCCATGAAACAGCAGATTTCCACTACACTGAGCTCAGCATTCTTCAGTATCAAATGGGTTGGCAATAATTGGGTATGAAATGTGAGCCTCTGTCTGGCGTACCTTAAATACCAAGCCAAAACTAAACTTATCATAGCCCGTTAGCACTATAATAAATAGCTTTAAATCCACTGCTGAGATCACATGCCCACACTCACCGACTTCTTGACTTTTTCTTAAACCAAGAAGTCAGAAGGATTCTTCACAAGAGGTATTTGGTATCTTGCTGTGTTTGGTATTTACATGATCAACCCAAATGAAATTGCTGAACTGAGCTTCTGAAACTACTGAGCCTTGGCAGGGAAAACATCCTAGACTGGTAAATTATGCCTGGAAACAGATACAGATGCCATCAAATCAAATGTCTCAACTATGCCCAACAATGCTCTCCTCCAACATTCGGTTAGGATTCGATTGCAAGCACTGAAAAAATGTACCAAACACCTTACAGCCAAGTCAGGTCCCTGTATGTAACAAAGTCAGTATGTAACAGTATCAGTCTCACTACTGCAAAATGCTTACAGGATTTTTAGGCAGAGTCAATGAAATTATTTTAGACAGGCTTTTCTTAAAGTAAACAACTCAAAGCCAGTTGCTTAAAAATCCTTTACACTTGTATTTTCCAGTAACTTTATTATGTCCTGATGTCATGTGATAAACTGCCCATAAATCCTTCAGCTTAGGAAAAAAAAAAGAAGTCTGGAGAATGATTCTGCAAGTTGTAAGTTACAGAAGCTGTAAATATGTCTCAGAACATTATCTTATATGATATAGGACCTTTTAGCAAAATACCAGAGGTACTTCTACAAACAACTTTCCTGCTAGATACCCACGAGACATAGAACTTGGACCAGGTCCAAAAATGATTCAGGAAGAATTTCAACACTAGTGTGAAACCACAATACAGCAAATATGTGACTTCATGCTCTGCTGTCATATAAACAGTGAGATACCTCTGTCTTTTACACAGAAAATTCTCAGATCCCCTGGGTTTTGCTCTAACCATTTAAAGAAAAAAATAACTGATACCTAAATTCCTGGGATCCAGAAACAAAACTATCTCACGTGAAGGACTCAAAACATTAGGGATTTTCAGGGAAGGCTACTGGTTTCTCCCAGATGTACCCTGCCACAGTCACCACTCCTTTTTGAAGTATGGAAGGTACAGTACCTACCCCTCCTGATCCAGCTTTGGCAAAATGTTTGTAATAGAGCCAACAGTTCTACAATACAAACCAAAAAAAGCTTTTAGAGGCTGATGAGTGAAAAGCACATCATAGGAAGAGATTTTTCACGTCACCTCCTAAAATACACAGTGCTATACTGCTTATATATAAAAAAAGCAAGTAAACCACCCTTACATTGGGCTGTTCTTGCCCAATTTAATTTGATGCGTGCTACCAAATATCCTATTGATGTGTCTTATCAAACTGGCATTGTCACTTGCAGAGTCATTTATACATCGAATGCTACCCAGCAAAGGCAAATGAGCACAGAATTCAAATGCATAGGACAAAACAAACCCTTCAGAAGAGACTCAGAGCTCTTGCATTTCAAGACCAGCTCACATATGCATTCACCTTTTAACTCATTGTTCTCAGTGATTAGTTCTTTCATCTGCTGCAACATCTCTTCTGGGGTGTAGGTGTTAAGGGCTGGGACAGCCATGCTGTCCACTCCATTTTCCATTTTACTCTTGGAATGCTCTCCATTTTCAGCAGGACGGCCACTCAACTTGCTGGACATCTCCGAAGCAGCTATTACAAGGTTTGCCAAGAGAAAACTCTCAATTTCTTGCCCAATTATGAAGAAAGCATAGTTACACGCTCATTTTATTAAGACACACAAGCCACATGCCTTGTCACAGCACACAGGCACCTTCAATCCCTCTGACCCCGCTACACCAGAGTATCCGTGAGTCTCCGTTAATTCCCCAAGGGCCTATAACACATGATCCCCAAGACGTCTTTCGGGCCAACTAACCCTTCCTCAGGCGCCCATCCCTCTGGGAACGAAACGAGACTCCCGCCTCACCCACTCCCTTCCCAGCCCTGACAGAACTCGGGCCCCACCGCCCGCCCGGCCCTGTCAGCGCCCCGGCACCGCCTTTCACGCCGAGATCCCGTTTCCGCTGATTTTTAACTTTCATTTTCGCTTTCTTGTCCCCTTTTCCCGTTCTCCGGCACACCCCGCCGCGGTGCTGGGGAGGCTACGGCGCCCGCACCCGCCGCTGCCCAGGCACGGCCGCTCTGTCCCTGGGCCAGACCGGCCCCCGGGAGCCGCAAAACGGCGTTTCCCCGCCTTGCCGTTCCTTCCCGCAGGCCCACCCTGGATCTGCCGAGTCACCGGGCGAGTCCGACCATACCGACCGCCGCCCCCCCCGCTCTGGGCTGGCCTCAGGGACCCCGTCCCCGCTCACCCCTCACGGCGCACCCATAGCGGCGGCGAGCCCGCTCAGCTGACGGACGGACTGCCCGCCCTCCCCCGCCGTCCCCGCCTCCGCCGCCTCCTCCCCGGGGACTTCCCAGCTCCGCGCCTCCCACCTCCCGGGCACCCAGTGTTCGCTTCCTTCACGCTCTCCCGGCTACTGCCCTGAGGTCCGCCGGCCCAGCGGGAGCGGGAGCCACGTGCTCCATGGAGCAGCAAGGTCGTGTGGGGAGCACTGCTCCTCAGGGGAAAATATCCTGTGGATCGATGAGGGTGGAAAAGACCACTGAGATCTTCGAGTCCCGTTTATAAACCATGTCAACCAGACCATGCCACTGACTGCCACGTCCAGACTTTCCTTAAAAACCTCCAGGGAGGTGACTCCACCAACTCCCTGGGCAGCCCGTTCCAATGTCTAGTTACCCCTTCTGTGAAGAAATTCCTTCCAACGCCCAACCTAAGCCTCCCCTGGTGCAGCTGGAGGCCACGTCCTCTCATCCTGTCACTGGTTAGCCAGAAGAGCCCAACCCTCACCTGGCTACACCCTCCTGTCAGGGAGTTGTAGAGACTGACGAGGTCACCTCTGAGCCTCCTTTTCTCCAGGATGAACAATTCCAGCTCTCTCAGCTGCTCCTCATTGGAGTCATGCTCCAGCCCCTTCCCCAGCTCCACTGTTCTTCTCTGGACCCCCTCCAGCACCTCATTGTCCTTCCTGAATTGGGGGACCCAGAACTGAACACAGCAGTCGAGGTGTGGCCTCACCACTGCCCAGTACAAGGGGGAGGAATGGCTTCTGGCATGAGGCCTGAAAGACAGGATCCAGAGGTGGGTACGAGGTAAACAAAAGGGAACATTATTGCACAGGGCATTTTAGTGATTTTTGCCACAGGATCAAATCAGTTAAGGGGTTTGCCATGCTGTAGGGATATAGTCCATTAATGGCTGTAAAATGATGTGGCTGGATGTGGTATCTGGCCCTGGAAGCCTTTAAATGCCAGATTCCCGGGATGGGCTTACTTGGGTTCACCCTGGTTCACCCTGCACAGCCCCAGAGCTTGGTGACTGTGCTTAGCAGGATGCAGGCCTGGGAATACTTCAAGTGCCTGTTCTTAAGTAATAAAGCCAACCATGATGATATGGTTCCTTCATTTACAATGTGAAAAACTGTAGCCAATGTAGCTAAAATGTCAGTTTCCGATGTGGAAAATACCAATCTTTCATTAAATAACCTCATGGCTCAAAAATAAGCTCTTTTGATTTGAAAATGCTGCTTTGCCATCTCCTAGGAGTTGTGAACTGTCTGTTGTTTAATGAAATCCTGCCTTTCCACAGGCTGGTCTCCCAAGCTGCCCTGCAAGGGCCACAGCCAAGGATTTCCCAGCATGAGGGAGAGAAGTAAGGTTGGATGGTGGATGGTGGACACTGGCAGGGAGCAGTCCTTTTACAGGTTCAGCATTTAAACAGGGTGCAGCTTACACACCTCCCAAGAAATAAAGCCAGCAAACATTTGGGACCACCTATGTGGCAAAGAGCAGGTCTGATAGCAGATTTATGCATGCTGAGCCCATAATCCACGTGCTTTTTACTTACACTGCTAATGAACGGAGTCTATCTCCTTGCAGGTACAGTGAGATCTTTGCATGAGGGAGTGTGATTTTGGAATTACTGTCGTCTCCTATCACTGCATCTGTGACTGCATGTTAGGAGTGTATGGGAGTTAGAGGGGTAATAAAGAAACCTTCTCTGAGACTGAGGAACAGAATTACTGGCAGCTCATCATGGCTTTTTATTTGAGCTCTGAGCTAAGTTCTTGCAGACAGCAAGACCTTACTGCATGTGCAGCAAAGAAAATTGAGTTTTACTTGTCAGAGGAGTTTAAAGAAACGTTTACTATTTTTTTTACACTCCTGATAGCTGTTCATTCCCTCAGTAATCCCGGGTCTGGTTTTAGTACCCAGAATTAATTTTTGGGAACAGATCTTATTTAAGCCACAATTACCCAAGTTTTGGGGGAGCAGTTTAGCTTTTCAGTGTGTGCTTCACTGCCAGGAAAATTAATGTGTCTCACAGTTCTTTGGAGGGATCCAAATGCAAGAACAGTCCTCGCTTGCAGTTGTAAAATGGAGGTGGATTGCCTGGAAGCAGAAGTGATATATCTGATTCTAATTGGAATGAAACACTTTGCTTTTTAAAAGCCAAAGAAAAATTAGAGTCCTTGTAGATATGGAAAGGAGATAAATAACCAAAGAGGCCTTGTGAAAAATAAAATATATTAGACAATTTGATTTATTTACATGAAAGGAAAAATGGTGTATATTTAAGGAAGATTAAAGTGCTTTCACAAAACTTCTGTTGCACACCAGCCTTGTGGGAATACAAGGGATAAAGCAATTGTTTGGACACACCTATTTTATTCAGATTTTTTCTCTCCACAGTTTGTCATGTGATGAATCCTTTTTTCCATTTTGCAGGTTACAGGTGACACACAGAAATTAAATGTGTGGGCTCTGTGTAGGAAGGAGATTTGTTCTGGCTCTCCTGGTGAGTGGTCTGAACTGCTGGGCTGAGTTAGGAGTAGCCCATCTATCTGTGCTGTGCAGCACAGATAATAAATATTTGCAGGTATGAGGTATAAAATTGTCCAGCTTTCCCCAGACCACTCCATAACATTTGTTTGCAAAAACAGACATCGGTCAGCTCTGTTTCTGAGGGTTCAGATGCTGTCAAGTTATTTAAAAATTTCTTTGTGGCAGCTGAGCCATGGAAACCCTTACTCCCTAGCAAATGTGGGATCATTCAGTTTAGCTGAGTCTGAAAGGATGGAAGATAGTGCTAAATTATCACATTGGTCTGGGCTAACAGCTTAGATACTGTTTTTGCAGTTGTCTGGGAGCTGAGTCCTGAGAATCAGCCAAGGCTTGAACTTTGGAAAGCTTTGGTACAAAGAATATACACTCAGGGCTTATGATTTATCTGTCTCTCTGTCTGTCATGGATTATGTGAAACTTGTGCCTCTGACTGTCTTATGTTGGCTTTACTCTTCCTGTCTTTCTAGTCTCAGCATTGCCTTCCTGACTGTTGCTGCAGTAGCTGCTGGAAACTCCTGATTTTGGCCAGAATCCCATAGATAATGTACAGACATAGCCCAAAGACTGACTTCTCTCTGAGGACACAAGGAATATGCCCTAGCCCGGTCTGGATCGCTTCCTCTGAGCAGCTCAGGTGCCTGAAGAGGCTTTGCTTTATTCTGGCACAGAGCTGTCTGCAGGTCCGTGGAAGAACTACTAACCTTGATTAATACCTGGGCCTCTTGCCAGCATAAACGCTGGAGTGTTTGCTGTGACTTCAGATTTGCTGATTAAGCTTAATTTCCAACTGACAGGTAATTTGAAAACACCATAAAGATATGTTCCGTGCAGGCTTTGAGCAGATTAAGTGGGGAAGAGGGGCTGTTATAAAGCACATCCAGCTCCTGCAGTCAGCAGTACTCCGTGATGAATGCCACCATAACCTAGAGAGAAGTAAGATAATGAAATGCATTTATTTCTTCCAACAATTAAGTGGTACCATGGCCTGAAGAGGGCTCAGAGCCAGCTGGTAAAATTTACATTAAGCAGTGTCAGGCCTTAGATTATCATCTACAGTAAAAGAGCTACAAAGAGCATGAAAGTCAGATGTATGGTCTGAATGTTTATCTGCCACTGACAGATGGTATGACACGTTACATCTGGGATCATCATGGATTTTTGATTGTCAGTCTAGTATTGAACCTACTGCTATTGATACTGTTCTTACCAAGGGAAAATCATCAAAAAGGAAGTCCAGGAAGCCAAAAGATGACAGAAATAAAACAGTAGGAAAAAAAGTGACCCAAGGTCCTGTTTTCAGTCTAATAAACCTGCTGTGGGCAGGATGTGTGAAGCAAAGGTAGTGCAAAGAATCTGTCTAACTAACTGCTTTTGGCCCATTCTGCCAGTGTGTTGTGTACCTGTTTCCCTCCCACATACAGCCAAATGGGTAACTTCTTTTACATCTGCAGTTGTATAACACACCTGTGCAATGACACAGGAGAGTCAAGAAGCTCTAGTACAACTTCTAGGTGATCTAATGCAGAGACTAGAGGCACGTAGGGAAATTGTAATATCACAAATTTTTAGGGTTTTTTTTTTTCAGGTTTTATTTTAAAGACTTTTTCTTCCTCAAGTGAGCTGCAGTTTGATTGTACCAAGTTGCTGGAATTCCTCACCAGCAGCTCTCATTTCTTTCTTGAAACCAACTCATTCTGTCGCCAGTCAAAAATATTATCTGTAATTTTTTTTCTAATAAATTTAGTGATTTGAGTCAAACTAGCAAAAATATCCCACTTATCCTCAGTCTAGCAAGAGCAGTAACCATGGAAGGAACTCCACACTATTTCCTCTAGGTACCTGGCCCTGCATTAGGAGCTCTGATGACAAAGTAATTTTCTGCCTGTCAGTAAGATGCTTTAGACTTTTTGCAGGGAAGAAGAGCAAAATGTTAACCACAAGTCTGGTGGTTTTGTGATTCTGTCTCTGTCAGTGCAGAAGAGATGAACTGACATTCACAGCACTGAAGGATCCTTGTTCAGGCTGTCTTCTTCTGTGACCACTGAGCAGATACTGGTGTCAACTCAGGATGCAGTACATTTCACTCAACAGCTGCCACGACAAAAATAAGATGGATAAATGTGCAGAAAAGCTAAAAACCAAACTGATCACCATCCTTTTTTTTCTTTCCAATAGATGGCAGCAATTCTCTTTCCAGATCATCATTGGTTGAACAGGTCAGGAGCTCCAGAATACCAGTAGAGTTTAAACATACAGGCATGTATGCCCTTTTCTTTTGCTCTTTCTGAGTGTGAAATTTGCACCAAGAAGGCAGCAGACTGAGAAAATGTCTGAAGCCCTTGGAATGTGGCACTGCTGCCAAGTACAGCCATGCCAGGAAAACACAGGCAGATCAGCGAGCAAACGTGACCCAGGGCTCAGAGATGGGGGAGGGACGTTTACTTTTGCCTAAGGATGGTCAGAAGTAAAAGTGGGACTATTTTAGCGTTTAATTGAGAGGGAATTGGAGAGCCATGGAAGAGGGGAATGGAATGTGAGGATTCCAGGTCAGATGGAGAAGTCTCGGACAGCCAAGGAGCAATGACAGTGCACCTTGTGGAGGAAGAATCACACACAGGGGACTGTCCAGCACAGCAGACTCCCCTTGGAAGAAGTGACTTCTTAATGTTTATATAAATCTTCAAGAGGAAATTAAACCAGAATGGAGCCGAGGAAGCCTCTATTCAGAAAGTACTGTGGCAAAAATCTCTCACAGATAAGACTGTTCTCTTTATCCTGAAATGCACCTGTGTTCGTCACTAGAAGGGAACAGCTCCACACCACCATATGGGCCATGGGGAGGGATCAGCCAGGCTCCCATCATACATTATGACATAAAGAAAGCATTGCTTCCTGGCTGCAAAGAGATGGTCAAAATAAGAATATTTCAGTATAACACTATTTTTAATGTAAAAAAGCATAATTTTATTTTAAAAAACAGTATTTTAAAAGGCATAACTCAACTATAGCCTGGAGGCAAGTGAGTTCTTCATTAATTTTACCACTTAAATCCTTTTTATAAATATCTTTCTAATGTTTTCAGTCATATACACCCCTTATTTTGTTTTTACCTCAAATGTCTTGCTAGGATTTTTGGTTGAAGAGCTCTTTGACTCCACAAGCTGCTTTCCTGCTAAATGTGGAAAATGTCACTCTGGTGGGTTGTGTAATTGCACTCATCACTATTTCTTTTTACACTATTTGGAGGAGGAAAATACCCCAGTGAACTGAGCTGCACTGGCATTTTTGATGGAATGCAGCAAAGACAAACCACTAATTCCAGAACATTATGGAGGTTGTTACAATACAGAGTTTCCCAATAAGAGACCCCAGATCATATTCCTGATAGGAGGTAACTGGTTTTTTTCTAGAGCATCTTCTGGGTCTACAAGCCATGAACCCTCAACAGTGCTCCAGAGGATGTGGGTCCATATCCTCATCCTGCTCTTGAGATGCTGTGGCTTCTACTGGGTGGAAATGAAGCTTGCAAGCACATCTTATAAATTGCAGTATTCCCCTGATCATTTAAGGAATATTCTCGTGTTGCTTATCTTTGTGATGACTGTAGGAATATCCCAGTGTACCTGGGAATGTAGTTCCTGCAAGGAGGCTTGGAGTGCAGTTTGTATGGTGTTTAAGCCTGTTTGAGACAGCACTGCCATTGACAGAAGTGCAGGTGGAGACACACAGACAACCAGATCAGAAAGAACCAGGCCAGAGGTTTTTTTACCTGGATCAGTTTTTACCTAAAACAGTTTCACTTGTGCTGACTCAAAACATGCTCACATGGTTTTGGTAGAAGGCTGGGGAGAAGTAACCTTGGACCTGTTGGAACAGGTCCAGAAGAAGGCCATGAAAATTAATAAAGGGCTGGAGCAGCTCTCCTGTGAAGACAGGCTAAAAGAGTTGGAGTTGTTCAGCCTGGAGGAGAGAAGGCTCTGGGGAGACCTTTCTGAGGCTTTTCAATACTTAAAGGGGCTTGTAAGAAAGATGGAGAGAGACTTTTTAACAGGACCAGTAGAGACAGGATAAAGGAAAACAGTTTTAAACTGAAAGAGGGTGGGTTTAGAGTACACATAAGAGTAATTTTTTTTTTGCAAGGAGGGTGGTGAAACATGGGCCCAAGTAGAGAAGCTATGGATGACCCATTCCTGGAAGTATTCAAGGCCAGATTGGATGGGGCTTTAAGAAGCCTGATCCAGTGGAATGTGTTCCTACCTATGGCACTGGGAGCATGGTGAATTCTGGGAATAATTTGGTTTGCAAGAAGAAGTACAGAAGGAGAATTTTTCTGAGGTTATTTGAGGCAGTAAACTCAAGTCTGAAATTTTGTCAGAAAACGAAATGTTTTTCAGACAGCTGAGGGCGCTCAGCACTTCTTAAGTGAGGTTGGTGTTTTGCAAGTCTGGGCTTTAAGTTACAGCACTAAAATGCTTGAATCAAAGATAGTGCTGCTGGTGAGCAAAGCCTGAGTGGGGCTCAGGGTCCAACACTGCCAATAGCTGAAAAATGAAAGACCCAGGGCTGGTTAAATAATAGCTTATGTGCTTCAGTACAAGCATAAATTGAATGCTTTAATTTTAATGGTGCCTTGAAAGGACTCCTTGATCACCGATTTCCCCTTCTGAAGCAGCAGGGTTTTGTTTATTTAGTACAATTTCAAGTAGCACCACAAAAAAAGAACTGGAGAAAAATATTAGGCTCATATATCTGGATATTTATATTCTGGTCATCTTCTGTCAGTTTTCTCTCATCCTGGTTTTATCCTTGTCACTGAGATCTGCTTCTTGGCATGACACACCTTTGCCAGAATCATCACCTATATCTGTCCCGAATTTCCCAAGAAATGGCCTCTCTTGTAGTGGAATCTGCATTTTGGGCACGTCTGTTCAGGTCTGGAAAAAAGACACACTGATTTCATTTCACCCAGACTATGATGCATGATTCTTTTTAGGGATTTTTAATATAAATCAGATTTCTCTGGATTCTCATTTATCTTGAATTGATTTCTCTAGCTTATTCAAGCTTCTTAAAACCTTTCTGTGGTTTTTGTTTAGTCACCACTTTTTATTAGCAAATCCTTAATTCCTTAGTGCTTCTAAAGCTTCTTAGGACATGAAACAGTGCTTCTGATTTGTTAACTCTTATTATTGCATCTAGTGGTATGAATAAAAATTAGTTTATTTTGATGAAATACACTTAATACGTACACTTATTTTATTAAAGTCAAGTAATTACTGCAACTAAAGTCTTGCTTAGTTGGATACCTCATGTCTTTAGAAGAAAAGTTAATCTACTTATTGTGGCAGTCAGTTCTCTAATTTTTTCGGCTCTAAAGGGACATCTTGGCTTAGGAAGTTAAGGATTTTTGTATCAGTCAATTGCCTTGTTTTCATCCACAGAAACTTTGCATTTTCAAGCACTGGTAATTAAATTAAAGGACCTGTGACTTGCAAAGCCATTTGACATTGGGCATGTAACTCCTCTCTCTTAGGTACACGTGTGCATGGTGAATTCCCCCCAAGTGGAGATAAAGTGTCTCAATTTGGGGTTTGTGTTTGTGGCTGTGATAGTGTCTCCTAATTTGAGCTGTGCAGAGCCTCAAGGCAGGGCGTGGGCTGGCTCGTTTGTTTTGTTCAGGTGCCGTGACACCTAAGGCTCTACATTGTGTCATGGAACAAACATCTTCCTCTTTGTCTGCTCTGACCACACAGCCAGGCTGCAGCTGCCTGGGGCCTTCAGGAGGGATTTCCCTTTCATCCCCGAGCACAGGACTTGGCTCCTGAGTTACCGAACTCCTCGGGTTTCCCACGGAGGGATGAAGCACAGAGAAATGGTGCTGCAGAGAAATGGCAGAGCACTTTTCTCTTGTCCCATTACACTCTTCACTGAGAAAACATTTCTCATAATGTGGGACTCCCAACCCATCTCAGCATTTTCAGTGAGATAAAAAATGGCTTTGGCAACACATAAATTCCTCATGGTAGAGCCAAGCAGCATAGGGACCATTTATTTTCTCCACATGAAGAAATACCTGGGTATTAAAGGGAGATACATGCAGAAATCAAGTCCAGCTGCCTCATGAGATGCAGACTGATACCCAGATGTCAAATGGTTGGTTGAATCCATGTTTCTGCCTGTCAGCTCCGCTGGGGGTCATTCAAACGCAGCCCGTGGGCGTTCCCCGTGGCAAGTGCTCTCTCTCGGACATGTCCTACTTAACATACTGTTTATCTTTGGCCTTCGGGTGCTCTAGGCACCATAACTATCGGGGGCTGTTTGAAGGGCCTGCACCTCTGGGCAGGTCAGTATCTCACAGGTGTGGCCCGTGAGGTCTGTGGGAGGCAAGATCACAAGACAGAGGCATTTTATCCCTCCTGCCAGCCTTTCTGCCTCCCTCTGCAACTTTCTCTCTTCAGCCAGGACCAGATCCAGCTGGGGTTGATGGCTCTGTAACCAGCTACTCCACTGGAGCCAGACCCTGCTTCCCAAGTCAGGCAGCCTTAATGGCAACTCAGGGAGGGGATGTGTGGAGATCTGTTTTCCCACTCCCTCTTTGCTGAACTCCCTGCCCCTCCCCATGTGGTCTTCCCCCCCCCTCCACCCCTATTGCTGGCCACTCCCTCGGGTTCTCCCCATTTGTTCTGTACCCTGGTCCCGTCCCCGTACCGCCCCTGTGCCTTGGGACTACTGGTCCGTGTCCTTTCTCTTCTCCTCTCATCCCCATACAAAATCCGACCTGATACCATGTGATGCTCTCTCTGCACGGGCCAAAGGGGCCGTGCTGGGTCCCCTCCCATGGGGGTCCAGCCGCCCACATGGCTCGCTCTCTGCCATCTGAGAGCCATGCAAATAAACAGCCTGAAGCCCTAATGCCTGGGAGCCTTCTTGCCTCCTTTGTCGCTGCTGTGTTGGGAAGCTGAGAGCCAGCCAGGGCCAGACGGGGCCGTCCTAAAAGGGGCACGGGGAGTGAAACATCTTCCCTCCCAAGGAAGCCCCCCGCGCTCTCTAGGAAGGCTGAGGCTGAACGTAACACGGATGGATGCCACAGGCGGCCACCACTCTGAATCCCCGCTGCTTCCCAAAGTGACAGCCAGTCAAGGAACAAAGCAGATGAGAGAGCAGACCTTATAATCAGGTTTACAATTTGATCAATTATTATCATAGCTACAATAAACTAGTTACAGAGATGGGAACAAGCTGGTGTCATAGAAAGCCAGCTATAAAAAGTGTGTTTCTAGACATGCTGAGTTCTGTGAGGACAGAGAAACAGCCTATTAAAATATCTTGTTAACGCACAGGTTGTAGCCTCAAAGCTGATGCTTGCTTTATATGTATTTTATTTCACTCCTCATTTTCACTTACTTGTTTCTTTGCCGTCTTTTGTAAAGAAATATTGTTTTATTTGGGTAGATTATTGGATAATGTAGTGTACAGGAGATAAACCCTTGTGGTTACTTCTGTTTGCTCAGCTCCCTCAAGGTGAACAGGACATGATGCAGACCCAAACAGGAACCCAGGCAGTTTCTTTGTAGTAATTCCTATTGTAGAATCATAGATTATTATGAGATGGAGGTGACCCACAGGGATCATCAAGTCCAGCTCCTGCACCTGCACAGGACAAGCCCAAGAATCCCACCACGTGTCTGAGAGCATTGTCCAAGCCCTTCTTGAACTCACACAGGCTGGGTGTCGTGACCACTTCCCTGGGGAGCCTGTGCCCAACCACCCTCTTGGTATGGTGTTTACTGTCTCACTTGCAGCCATCTCTTTTAATTTCTTTGGTTTTCCCCAGCTACCTGATTTTTCTGGCTGGCCATTGGGTTAGAGGGTACAAAGGAGAAAGGATACCTGGCAAAGTCAGTCTTGTGCTTGAATGCATCACATCACAACTTCTGTCTATTCATTTATGCAAGAGGCTATGAAAGGGGAAGGAAATTTAAAGATTTTTAGGCACTTGCTCTCACTGAAGGGTTAGGATACAAACTGAAGATATTATTAGTTTGACTATTATATTATTTTTTCCTTATGCATTTATTAGTGTTGCAATGTCAGAGTAGGGTTCAAATGACAGTTCCTGTCCAGGTCTCATTGCTTTGGTTTAGCCTATCATTCTTCAGGCAAGGGACCTGTGACAAAATCTGAGTCAAGCCCAATGTCAAATATCACTTATATCAAATATCAATGCATCACCATAGGGTCTGGGCACCCCCTGATGTTGTAGTAAAACCCTATAGATCTATACACGACCAGTTCTAACTTCTGCAAGGTTTGTTTCTTGGCCTCATAACTTTCCCTTTGAAACCATGCTCCTTTTTTATAGGCTATATTCTGGGTGAGAATTTAGTACAAATCTCTTTAAAAGGCCCAATAGTTCCTCCTTGAGGCCAAATCTGAGCTGAACACAGGTGCTGCTGGAATCCCAGCTGGACGTGGTGAGTTTTGGCAGCAATAGTGTGTTCCAGAGTAGAGAGACAATGTGGGAATGTGCTTTAGGGTCCTGGAGGATTTTTGTGTAGGATGTGTGAATTTAGGGCTGGGGCAGGACAGCTCATGAAGGTCAACTTCTTAAGAGGCATTTTCTCTTCTTTATTCTTTGAAAGCAAAGGGCCATCTAAGATTTTGCGCTACCTGAGACTGTAGCCAGTAAAGTACATTTTGGGATTGAGCAGAGGAAGATTGTGTTTGAGAGTGAGAGCTGGGTTAGTATTACTTTGGTTTTGTCCCTTGTAAGCTCTTCAGTGTGATATCTCTACATACCAAATCTCAAAGACCTTCCTAGATTACAGCCAGCTCCTGTAAAGGTATCATTTGCCCAAACCATTACTCCAGACACATCTCATCCTTGAACCTGGGAAAGAAGAGTGATGTTGAGTGAACGTAACTAGAGGAATTTGAGAGAGAAAAAAGTAACTTCTGTGGGAATGATTTTACACAGGTTAACGTATTTCCATGGCCACTTGGATTTCAGGTGACTGAACCGTGTTGGAAGTAGATGCTGCTTTCTCCTTGTTCCTGTGCTTGCCACTTCCATTTTTCAGCACTTGTTCAGCACTAAGCTCAGGGACGCAAAATCAATAGTGCTCCAACATTAATAATTGAGCAAAGCAGGCAGCCAGCTGAGTAAACCCCATCTCACTTGAAATCAGAGCAATTACTTCCAGCTTGAGTTTATATATCTGAGAATTAGGTGCAGGCTGAGGTGGAAAATGGGATAAAAACACCAAAATAAAATAAAAAAGCCAAACAGCTGGCTCCCCCCTGTGCTGTGCTGTCATGATTCTCACTTCAAAGGAGCAGAAGTGAATAAGGATTGCTCTCTTGAATCATCCTGTGTCATGATGCAATCAGGTAGAATGGTTTGAAAGCCTCTTTAGTTTGTAGGAATGAACTCCCCAGGGGTCGGAGTGCTATTCCCAGGTTTCATCCTAAAGTGTAAATCATGCACTTATTGAGAGCTGATCGTGTAAAGTACACAAAGAAGAAAAGAGTCTGACAAATAGCTTTTAACTTGGGGAGTGGAAAAAAAAGGCAATAAACACAGTATTGGAAGTGTTTCTGAAGGGCATTTGGAAACTCTCACAATGCAGGGTGAGAACCCCACTACAATGTGATGCTCCACAATGTCCCCTCACTGAAATGCTGCCATCTCTGGAAAAGACTGCAATAAACGCCTAATACCCCTGGTGAAATTACACAGTGCTTAAGGGACAGGGTCTCTTAATCCCAGTAAACCGCTGAGCAGTAGGATGTCACATCAGACTGTCATACCACCCTGGTGGCTTCTGCAGTTTATAGATGAAAGTTGCCCACATGATGTCTTCTTTGAAAGTACTGGGTTTGGGAATCTCTAGATCAAACCTGCTCATAAATATTGAGAAGAGGGGGCTTCCCTGAGGGATAGTCTTGTTTTAATGGGGCACAATAACAGTAAAGGCATAAATCATATCTGTGACAGCAGGATATAGCTGGCAAACAAATTCAGTGAGGATTAATGCCAAGATGTCAGCAATCCAGGAGATGCATGATAGTATCACTGCAGAGCGGACAGATAAAAAATACCATGTGAAGTTTTCCTTTCTTTCAGGGAATCTCCAGGGTTCCTTCTGCAGCGTGTCTAGGAAGAGTGCTCTGAATCCTAAGTAGCGTGAGGAGGCAGACAGCTTGATTTAAAGGTGTTAAAATATTGCCAAAGGATGGGAGCATCCACAAGGACAGCACTCTGGGATGGTGCTGAACACTCACTGCACCAAGGCTGTTAGGTGCGGTGTTGAGGACGAGCTGTGTGATGCTGAGTTACTGAGTTATACCATCAAGAATTGCGTGCCATTTCTGCAAGGAGTGAAAATTGCCTGCCATCTCTGTAAGGGGAAAGAATCAAGAAAACATTATGAACTGGTGCATGGGGGAATCCCTCTACTGTGTATCAAAGCTTCCTTTAAAGGGATGACACAAACTCCAGATGGGGACCCAGTCTGTTATTTGGACGGAGCCTGTAGGAGCGAGTTTATGAAAAGCTCAGCTAGTGCTGCATTTCAGCAGGGTGGAGTTAGTAGCTTTTCTGCCTAACAGCAGAACAAGATAAAAGCCTTTTATTTTCATGGCTTGCAGTGTTGTTTTTTTATTATTTCTTTTCAATGGCCTGCAACACAAGAGGTGCAGCATGAAGATATCATGATATTCAGAAGCAAATCAAACTAAAGCTTTGCTAGACAGGGCCCGTCTGTATCTCCTCTCTGAGCCCTATCTTTCCCCTTTGGCTTTCTGTGCAGCAGTTGGCAGTATCTGTAAATCCAGAAAAGCCTTGCAGAGCCAGGGGAAACCCAGGAGGCAATTAATTCATCTTGCACATCCTAAACAGTCACCAGTGACCTGGACTGTCTATACAGAGAGTTTAGGTAATTGTGCTGCCAACCTGTCATCAGGGTTGGGTTTTTATGAATAATTTTTTGCAGTGAGCAGCAAATATTGTCTTTAAATATGTCCGTGAGGAGCATTTGCACACCTCTCAGCTGCAGCAACTTCTTCTGATCTTGTGGGTGCTGCCCATCACCCTTTGAGACCAATGTGGCTCCAGCAGAGGCCACTAGATTGGACAAGAATCTCCAAACATGAACACAAGGGCCAGAGAAAGAAAAGAAGAGTAGAGGCTTGTTTGTCCCTGATGATCCACTTGGAAGTGGGCAGCCTGGAGGTGTACAGCTGGAATGAAAAATAAGACCATATAGCATGATTCAGCTGATCCCAAGCAGAGGTTAGGGGTAAGGAATTCCTATGTGAGCAGAGGGAAGGTTCGCAGGGAATTTCCCCTGGCTGCCTTCTAAAGTTCTGGCTGCTGCATATTGACCTCTGAGGCATTTGTTTGGTTTGGCTTTTATTTTCTTTTTCTTCCCTTTTTTTTTTTTTTTTCCTTTTCAGTTCTTGTCTGTTTTGTTTCTGAAAGGATGACATCCTGGCCCCTCACATTTCTGGAGGCTACACACACATTCCTTGCAGCTCTGTGTTACCAAGAGGACAGAAAATATTCTTCATAATTACACATGATTTGATCATTCCAGCATTTCTACCTCTTCCCAGAAGTTTTATTATCATAATTAATTTCTCTGGCATCTACTCACAGCTCTAGGCATTTTCCCAAACCTTTAAACACACAGTTAGCAGTTCTGAACATTTCACCGCTGTATTTCCTTTCCTCAATTTGCTAGTTATAAATTCTTTGCTAGTAGTCTTTCCTGCAACATGGGCTTTATTCATGTAGTCCCCATTACTGTAGTATCATCATACTCCAAGATCTCTGCTTCACCACAGCACTGTGATCAAAGACAATTATGTTATCCCTAGTTACAAATGAGAATCTGGAGTACAGTGGGACTAAGATTCATCCTTCGGTGACTTGCCAAAAATGTCACAGAGGCAGGAAAGAGAATTACACTCTGGTGTCCCCACTCCAGCTCCTGCTGGACCAGCCAGGTTTTACTGTCTTACAATGCATATCTCTTTTCTTTCAGAAAATATTCTGCAATTTCCAGTCTATGCAGAACTCATCACCTTCTCAAATGCCTTTAAGGAAAGATGAACCAGGAGGGAAATGATCTTAAGAACCAAGGATTTCTCTTGAGAAATTGTATTCCAGCTTCTGGATATTGGACAGAAAAAGATCTTTTGCTTAAGAGAGATCTGAACGCTGATCTAAACCGTGGATCTAAATCATATCATATGTTCATCATATCTGTGTATGATTGCACTTGTCCACAGTAAGTTTCTTCGACCACAGAGTGATGCAAAAGGGATGATCATAAATAATGCTGGGTTTCAACAACCAACCCAACTCACATTGAAAACATCAGTTTCAGCCTCCTGTTTGTTTCAGTGAGGGTTGGTAGACTACTGAAATGAGAAACTCCCATCACAATCCAGCACAACTCTTGGTGTGTTTCAGTGTGATCCCTCAGTCACCACACAATGGGTAGAGCTGTACATTAGCCTGGACTGCATGTCCCCAGGAAAAGCCATGTACTGCAGTGGTGGAATTCATCCTACCTCTGTCATTGCAAATTAATTGTACAGGCTGCCAAAATTCCACAAATTCTCACCTTTTCATCTGTTTAAACTCAACCCCGTGTAATGGTCTTGACACAACTCATAAGATCCCCAGGCATCCTCAGTCCGAGCACAAGCCACCTGTGTCTTGTTTGCTGGAATGGGAACAACAGCCCCAAAAGCAAAGCTGCTGGTTGAGACGCCAAAATCATGCTCTTTGTCAGACAGAAATTGAGTCCAAAATTAGGTTTCAGCCTATTCAGAACTTGGCCAAACCTTACTATTAATTTGGCTTCCAGCACAAGCAGTGCAGAACTGTAATACAAAACTCCCTTGGTGGGTAAACCATTTTCCATATACTCTCGGATTATGGCTGAGTAAGATTAGAGATATCCTGGTGTGGGCAGCTTTCTTCAATGTCAGAGTGAGAGCTGGGTCTCCTGGCTCAGCACCCTGAGTCCTGGAGTGCTTCAGTGTGAGAAAGTGGTGAGCAATCTGGTGGGGTCTCCAGTCCCAAGAGGTTGTGCTCCTGACACTATCATAGGAGGGAAGTGGTCACCAAGTCCATCACGACTGGAGAGAGCAGCTTGCCGGGCTTGGACATGGTGACTAGTGGTACCCAACACTGTCCTAAATAATTTAACTGCACTTACTCTAAATATACTTTTACCAGTTAACTGGGCAAAGCCTTAAAACAAACAAATAAACAACAACAAACAACCAAACAACAACAAAAAACCCAACCAAAACCCAGCCCCTCCCCCAAATAAAAAGGACTTCAAAGCATTTCACTTACATTAATTAAGCTATATGTCTATGTCAGTCCATGTCAGCCAACAGATACTCAGCAATCCTTATCTCTGCCCTGTAGAGCCTGATAAAGGTCTGATTGCCTGAGAAATGTACAGCCCTTGGGACTGCAGTGGCAAAAGCAATTTCCTTCTGCACAGTGGAGCCTTAACGAAAACACCTCCTGCTTAATGAAAGCATGGAAGATTAAGGGACAAAGGTAGGGGTGTGGAGCTGGGCTGCAGCCAGACTGGGTCTGTGTGGGATGGCTGGGGGCAGGAGGAGGCCCAGGCAGAGCAGGAGGTGCCTGCGCCATTCCTGCTGGTGTGGGGGGCCCTGCTGCCCAAATACAGGTGCCACCGAGGGGCAGCCCGTGCCTCCATGTGCTGTCAGTCCTGCTGGGTGCAACCAGGGCATTGCCAGCAAAAATGGACTCAGTCCCCATGGCTGCCTTCACTTGCCTGAGCAAAATCTGGCCACTTGTTGCAGAAGCGTTTGGAGGTGAAAGGATTGAGGACAGAAAAAGTGTTTGTAACAACAGTGCTTCTTTGTTTCAAGTTAAAGTGCCAAATTTAATGTAGGATGCAAAGCTGACCCCGGGGTGAAACATCACTGCGTGTCCTCAGAGGCTGCCCTCCCACGCATGAGCCAAACTCAGAAAATCTTTGATACATTAGTGTTTAAAAGTGGGGGAGGCAGGGGGGAAAGCCCTACAAACTGTTCTAATGAGAGAATAAAACAGCAGAAACAGCAAAGAGTGGTTAATGTGGATTTTGCAGCACATACTGATAAGGGACAATTTCCCCATTTCCTTTCTGGTTTAGAAATAAGGCTTGATGGACACAGAATTAGTTCTGGAAGAGCTAAGAAAGCAAAGCTGAGTGAAAGGCATCATGTTCAGGGGGCTGTTCAAAACAGCTTTTTCTCCCTTTTCTTTTTTTCTCCCCACAATTAGAAAAAGATGAGTTAACACCTGTGCTTGCTTCACTATGCCATTTTTCACATTTGCAGTTGTTCTCAGGGGAATCAAAGTGACAGATTTATGCAAAGCTGCAGTTCGGATCTTTTCTTGCCCCGGAGCAAGGCTTTTATCCAAGCTTTTCTTTCCCCCTTCATGAGGGGATGGTGAAGAAGAGGAATGCATCACACTTAAAAAGGCAAAAAAAATTTTTTTACAGCTGTTTCTAGCAGCTGAGATATATTTAATCCAAACTAGTGATTAACATACACCTCTCTGGAGGAGATATTTTCCTTCCCCCTGTGGTTGTTATCGCCTGTGCAAGCAGACAGGGCTCAGAGATGAACTTCAGCAGTGAACTGGTGGTGAGAGGATGGAGGGCTGCAATGGGAAAGCTATGAGCAAGTGCTCTTATTCCCAGAAATTCCTGCTAAAGATTGACTCTCCAAGGAAGGTGGACAGCTGCTTTGGGCTGTCTACATTGCGAATGCCACTTCTAAGTGTTTCAGGACCTCACGTGCCCAGCTCCAGCAAGCCTCTGCACAGCAGGGTTTTTAGCAGGGTATCTGCCGAAAGCACCTCTCCTCTAACTGTTCCATTGGAGACTGGATGAGCAGAGAAGGTCTCTCCCGCTGTCTCAGTGCTACATGCACATAGATGCAAATGAGTAATGGTAAATCTTCAGTAGCACAAGAACTCCTGCTGTCTCTTCAGGGCGCTGAGCCATGAGCAGCAGTTTGGAATGTGCCCTCCTAGTGAGCACTTACGTTTTATCTTCACTGCTCAGTGTGCAAATGTCCTGAAATCCCATTCTTGAATCTGTCATGATTTGAGAGGCACAACTTGAGAAGCTGAGCTATTAACACCTGTATGGACTTTCCTGTGGTGCCTGTCTCCATGTTATCTGAGTGCCACAAACACATTAATGGATGTGAATTCACAATCCCTTTATGAAGTAAGAAGCTGGTGCCCATGTGACTTACCAGGCTTGGCATTTTTGTCCCCAAATCTTATCCTTCCAGTCAATCTCCTCCATCCCCATGTTTCAGATAGATATGGAAGTCTTGCCTTACTCACAGGAACAAAGTCTTCTACATAAGAAAATAAAAAGGCACTGTTCTTTAGACTGCCCTGATGCAGAGACCATTGAAAACCTTGTCTACAGAAATCTCGCGCAAGATAAGCATGTAAAATGTGATATTTCAGCCCAAACAATTAATGCAATCCAAGGAGGAGCCAGGTAGCTCTGCTGACAGGCAATATAATCCAGCAAATCATTTGCCTTGGCTGCTGCTGCTGGACCTTGTAGCCTTCACTGGCTCCAACAGCACCTGTTTTGTACACATGTCACCAGCCCCTGAAATGGTGGCCAGGGGACAGCTGTCGTGGCCTTGACATATGACCTTGCACTGGCTGCTGTGTGTGTGCAAATGCAACAATCCCGGCACAGCAGCACAGCCATCAGTCTCTGCCACTGGGTCATCAGCAGATGTGTGATGAGTTTCAGCAGAAGCAGGTTCAGAGGTGGAGCTGCTTCGTCCTCCTTTGCAATTCTGATGGTGTGTTCGAGCATTTCATTACCAAGGAATTTGGGAGCAGGACTACATTACCAAGAGTTACCTATCAGCAGCACTGCCCTCATCACTGGCATTCAAGTGAATCCTTCATGAGTGTTGGTGGCATTGCTGACCCAGCTCCAGTGGAAAGAAATTCCCCTGAGTCAGGAGGACAGTTGTGCTCAGCACCAAGCCAGCTGATTGCCGTAAGAAGAGGAGGATTCTCCGTGAGAGAGCTGGATCAGAGCCCGTTTCACTGCCTTGGCCACGTGCTTGGGTTAACTCACTGGGTTAAGTGTAGCCTTTTTATCCTTTGCAAAGGGTAATTTCTAAAATCCAAAGAAACCTCCTGCACAACAGCAGGGGGGATGTGCTTTCATGTTAGCTGCTCTGTGGATAGAACTCTATCCTAGAGCATTGCAGAGAAGAACAAGACCTACTTAAGGCAGAAAAACACAAAGCCCATATGCTTACAGAACAGGTCCTTGACCCATTTTGTGAGGTTTTTTCTAGGTGGTTTGATGCCCTCTCAGCAGCAGTTAAAGAGAGAAACTTGCCGCCTGGTGGTTGGGGAATAGGTGGTCCATGGAGATTTGGCACATCTCATGTGAGTGCTGCTGGAAGCTGGTGGGAAGATTATGACCCTGCACTGTCAGGGACACAGTTTATAAGGCCACCCCAGACAAGAAAATCCACCTCTCTCCTCTTGGTACTTCATTTAAAATGGCCCAGAAATTGAAGTAAGTGTGAGGATGCCCATGAGAAAAAAGGTGGTTTGGGGGTGATGGTGGGGCTGTGATGGGGCAGGCACAGCAGCTTTCTGGCTCCAGGAGGGTCAGGAGCACAGGGAGCAGCTGAGAGAGGGCACGAGGCAGGGCGTGACACTCAAGCTAAGCCCAGATTTCTGCAGGACAAGAGGCAATGCAAGGTGGCCAGTGTGAGAGTGAAAGCTGGTGTTACAGAAGGTCTGACAACTCCTGTGGGGATGTACAGGTTTCTCTGATGGGGTTTGTACTGGACACCTCCAGCTGGTGGCCATGTGAAAAAAAAAAAGGCTTAGTATTCTCATTGTTCTTTTTTCCTTTCTTGTCCCTACATCTCTAGTTTTACCTTATACTGTTCAGTTAGTTAACTTAATTCCTTCATTTGCTCCTTCTTTGCCTAAAATTTTCCGTGACAAGCTGCTTCCCTCACTGCCTTTTTCTTCCTGTCCTGAGTCTCTTTCTCCCACTTCCTCTGCCTTTTTCCCCACTGTTTTTACCTTTCTCTTGGTCTCTGCATCCCTGTGTCTGCCTCATCCCTCATGTTGTTTCCTCTTCCTTTGTCTGTGGGGCTTCATAGGATGCAGGGGCATTTCTAACCCTGTCGTAGTCTACAGTAATCTATCACTCCATAATCTGTGCTGCCTTGCCCCTGTTTCCCACAAGTCTCCCCCTCCAGATGTGCATGTGCATCTGTACATGAGGCACACACAGCCCCAGAGCCAGGAGACTGAAGTCAGACCCAGTTCAAGGAAGTGCCAGCTTCAGTGGGATTTCCCCCTCCAAATCCAGAGCTCCTTGGGTGCTGGATGTGACATGGGATGGCAGGCAGTTTTTTTCCTTACTACATCCCAGGAAAAATAATAAGGTAGTCCCTTGATTAGTGAAGTTTGAGAGAAGAGAATGGTCCTGAAAGTTAAGCATCTGTTGGTTTATAGCGGAAAATATTTTAAATAAAAATGCTTTAAATTATATAAAGGTGTTTTGTAATAGAACTGTCATATACCATGAGACAACTTTACTGGAAAGAACATCTATAATGAGAAACAAATCACACTGACCTTTGCTATAGGGCTTGAAATCAGGTTTCTTTGGGGTTGTGGGGACTCATTTGCCCTCTAGCAGTGGAAGAATTAAGATGTTATGTTTAACATAAACAAGAGAGGTTTAATCCCAAATCCTTGTGGGAGAGCACTTTGTGTTCTCTTAAAAGTTCAGTAATTCCATAAGCAAGATGGACAGTTGGGTTATTTTAGACTCAGTGAAAGCAGGGGAGGGACAGAAGGGACGTCAAAGGGAATTAACTCATCAGAGTAAGAACCCACTTGTGAAAACTGAGCAGAGAGTGAGTTCAATTGCATTAACCATACATGGTGCCAAGGTCTCTCATTATAAGATGCCCTTTTCCCCTTTTTGTTCTATCCAGGCAAACTGCAAGAAGAAATGTTCATCTACATGGGATCACCCCAAGCCAGGGCTGGGCAGCCTCCTGTACACAAGTGCCCACTGCTGGTCAGACAGTCACGGCATGAGAGTAATGATTCTCATTTCCATTTGGGCTCTACACAAGGCTCTCTGAGGGCAGGTGCTGGTTTCTGAGTGATGAAGGGAGAAAGGCTGCACAGGGACTCTTGTTGTCTCTAATGACCTGTCTCTGCTGGATCTACCTGCATATCTTCTCTGCAGCAGTGAAGACAGAGTCGGCTTTGTTTGGGAGCATCTTGGCCCTTTTGGAAAGCAACCCCTTCCACAGTTCAGCTGTGTCCTGCTTCTCTTCTGCTGGAGGCACAGAGAGAAGTCAGCCCCAGAAATCTGTTACCATTTAGCAGCCCTAAATTCACTTTAGAAGAAGACTGTGTCAAACATGTTACCTCCAGCTGTGATTCAAAAACTGAAGAAAATTAAACTCTTAGGAAACATCGGAGGGACAAGATATAAATCCAGAAAACTTGAGCAAAGACAAAACATTTCACATCTCTATCTTTTTATTTCCAGACAAGAAGCCAAAGTCCTAGAATATGACTCTTACACTAGGACTTAGATATGTAAGCATGACTTCCTTCATCACGCCCCTGCAGCTGAAGAGAACCAGTGTGAGTGACTGGGTGCTGGAGGGATTATTGCTCTGGCCCAAAACCAGGCCACAGTTGCCTTCAGTTGATAAGTGAAGCTTGGATTGAAGGGCAAGTTGTACTTTGCCAATACAATTTTTCTTCAGGAGTGACCAATGAAAATTGTTCTATTCTTGTGTAATGCTGGCTAGCAGAATAAATGTGGTTCTTGGATGAAAGAGCAGAAAACCAGGTAGATATGGTGGTGTTGCTCTCTCCCTGGCTCTTTGGAGACCAGGCTTTATGATCCTGAGTTCATCTCTGGTGTCTGCTGAAGAAAAGAATGTTGAAAATCTGGGGCAATCAATCTACAATAATGTCTGGTCATTCTGCCACAAAACAAAGGGAGTACTTGATTATTGGATTATAAATGCCAAAGCTGGGTGAGAATATCTAATAAGAGCGTTTTTTTTTCACACTGCAGACAACAGCACAGCATGAACCTATGGATGGAATCTTAAGCCAGGCAGATCCAGAATGAGAAAAAGCATAAGATTTTAGCATTGGAACAACTGACCAAGGGATGACCTCTCTGCTCCACCACCTGAGATTTTAAAGTGAGAATTGTTTGTCTTCCGCTTTCTTCTTTTAAATTCAGTAATGATCATGACACAGGAGTCCCTGAGTGACATCATCAGTGTGGACAGATTATACTTTCCTAACAGTCCCTTTGCCTGTAAAAACCCTTGATGCTTAAAAAGTGGATTTACCTGAGCCAGGGTTCACCCCAGGGATGGGGGAATTAGACATCTTTATTCCTTTCTCCCCAGCTGTGGGAATGCTCTGTTTGGATATCTTTCCCATCGCCAGTCGTGTCAGTGGTATGTGTTATGCAGATGTGTGTCTACTGGGAGCTACGCTCAGACAGCACATTTTACATTGATTTATGAACAGACTTATGAGCACAGCAACTTCTGGCCTCTGCTGACTTGGGCTGGAATCAGCTCACATGTTGTTGCTATTCTTGTTCTTGGACCTGTAGTCATGGCTCACGAACCAGATGCTGCAGAAACGCAAAGCCGAGGAGGTTCTTGCCTCAGAGCTCTTCTGTAAACAGAGGGTGGAGGTAGGCAGCCAAGGCAATCCAGGGAAAAGACGAGAGGTAAACATGCTCGGTCATGATGAGCTGAAAAAGAACGGGGTGTGGCAGTAAGTTGGGCAGGCAGTGGTGGGCCAAGGCTGGGTCTGCCCCAGAAAAGATGCTGCAGGACTCCAGGCATGAGACAAAAGAGCATCTTTGTTGTGTGAATGGCAGGAAAGGGAGAACGTCTGGGAGAAGCTACAGGGGATGTGTCAACAACCTTGAGAATAGAGAGGGAAGTCTAAAGTGAGGATGTCATCCAGGTTGTAAGTCCAAGTGATGGATAAGAGAAAAAGAGTTCCCCTTCAGACACAATGGGTCTGAGATGAGGACCAGAAGTCCCCAGATGTCAGGGAGCCAGGCTGAGATGGGAGTTTCAGTAGGAGAACACAGCTAACAGGACAGAGATCCAGATGCAAAGGAAACTGCATTTGAATTGGTGAGGTTTGTCAGAGATCAGGGCAGAAGGAAAGGACAGCAGGACTCGGTGACCACAGTGAGGGCAGAATGGAGAAGGGGGATTGGTTTCCAACTGAGAGTAGGCTTATATTAGATATTAAGAAGAAATTCTTTAGTGGGAGGTGATGAGGCACTGGAACAGCTTGCCCAGAGAAGTTGTGGATGCTTGGGGGTGTTCAACAGCAGGTTGGATGGGACTTTGAGCAACCTGGTCTAGAGTAAGGTGTCCCTGCCCACGACAGGGGGGTTGGAGCTAGGGAATCTTTAATGTGCCTTCCAACCCAACCCATTCTGTGATTCTGTGAAGATGGACAGGGGAAAGGGTAAAGGACAGAGGGGACAAGGCAGGGCAGAAAGATTCAGTGAAGGTATAGGCAAAGATCTCCATCTATACCAACTACTTGATCCTTCTATTCGCTTTTCCATTCGAATTCTGATTGATATTACAGGAAGTCTTTGTATTGCTGTGCATAACGTAAATATTTCCAAACTCTTTGAGGCAACAGTGTATTCCCAGCTGAACCCCAAAGACGGGTCCAGTTTCTTCATGGTCATGATTACTCTTCAAAAGTAAAACATGAAGAACTGTGGCCAGGGAATGTGATTTTTTTTTCAGTAGGAGTCACCCAGCCCAGTATTGGTACAAAAATAGTTAAATACAATGGACCAAATGTCAAACTATGAGAAGAATGACTCAAATTAGAGAAGCACAGATAGAAGAAGCTAACAAAAACATCTCTTCCTGTGGGGACATTAGCACAGCCAAATACTCATCTTTGTAGGTCACCCAGTTTAAAGAGGGGTGGGCAGAGGGAAAGAAATCTGGGTTTGATATTTTGTACCCTGGGCTACAAAGGAATCACTGTGGATATATAAATAAAAGACAGCTGGGCTGAGGTTTCAGATCACCTACACCCATCAGAAAGGCAGCCAGACTGAGCACTGTGCTGTCCTGTTTGATACCTGGACTAACGCTCAACTTTAAAGGCAAAAAGAGACAGAGCAGAGCAATGTTTTATTAAAAGGTTTAAATCACCCGCATTGCCACAGAAACAGCAAAGAAAATGACATGCCCCAGAGGGAGAAACCTTTGGTTCAAATATCTGTAAAAATGTGTGAAAGAAAAGGAAGAGCTCCTGCCTGGGAAAATCATGAGCCTGTCTCAAAGTCTACAAGACTATCTAAGCAGAGGAAGTGAATGAATGACTGTGGCACATGCATGAGTGGCTGAAAGTGCAGCCTGAGCAGTAATTGGCTCTATTGGTGCTCCTCTGATTAGCTGGTTTTGGCTACAGCACTTGTCAGACCCACGCTGAGTTCACAGTACAAAAGTATTCACACTGCACTGAAGAACGTCTCAGATCAGCCGGTGGATCCCTGCAGAGAAACAGCAAACACAGATCTGAAGGATGCGGTCTCCAGAGAGGGATTTAAATCCTTACTTCATGTCACTAATTCCTTGTTATCTAGAGCTGGAAGAGAAAGGACTCCTGGAACAGATTCAGATGCTTCTGTTACTTTTCACTACCTCGGAAATGAAGGAAGAGAGAAGAAAATTGATGATGCTTCTGTAGAGAGAAATTTAAGAACAAAATCACATGAACCACTGAATGTAGGTGGTTTGAACTCTTAACCAAATTACCCATCTGAGAGTTGCTAATGAACTGAAACAGCAAAGGGATCAGCTCGTTTGGATGGGAAGGAAAGGTTACACACTGATAAATCTCCAGAGAGACTCCTGACAGGGAGAGGTCTCACCTAGGGACATCTCACAGAGGGCATGGGACAAGATGAGCCACCCCAAGCCCTTACAGTGATACTGGGCACAGCACCAGCAAACATGAATGGAAGAGAACAAGGAAATCAGGCACTTCCAAGTAAGAGGCATTTTTGTGTGCAGACTTGCACCCCTACTGTGTCTGCTCCAGAGTTACGGCTAAGACCCTCTTTCAGCTCATTCAGCTCCGAAGCCAGCTCAATGGACGCCTGCTATATCCCCAAGAAGCTGACACGATCACTCTGCAGAATGACAGAGAAATTCCACAGAACATTAATTATTTGCATCCACACTCTGGTAATCACCACCAAAAAGCAATTTGGAGAGCATCGGCCAGCACCAGTGTATGCCAGCAAATGCTGTTGTGTATTCTGAGCTGGCTCACTGATTCAAACATTCTGGTCAAATATAAGCAGTTTAGGCTATTGATAGTAGCATTAAGGAAAGACATCCATATTTTGCTTGTGAGCTGCCTGTCCTTTCTCAGCCTGTCCTCCCTCCCAGCTAAATTATGTTATGTTATGTGGTGGCTAAATGAAATGTGAGGAACAGCAGAACAGATCACAACTTAGATCAGATATTTCCGAAGTGGTTTGAGGACAGTTGACAGTTGTGTGTTGCAACACACAGTAAACAGAGATGAAGGTTAAATGTGAGGCTTTTCTACCCAGAAGATCTCAATCTTGTGTGTATATGTGGAGGAGATAGCAATTTCATGTCACATAAGTTGGGAATTTGGTTCCCAGGACAAAACCAACCAACCTATGGTTACAAGCTTCTCATCAACTTCTTGGGGCTCTGCCTTCACAGTAGTGGCACTGAAGTAATAAAACACTTGAATGTTGCTGCCCGCACTGAACACTAGATTCATGTGGGTGAAGCTGCCAGGCTCTAACACCGGTCATACTGCATGGAGAGACATGGAGAGACCACCTTGCATGGGATGAACATCTCTCCCACCACTTGCAGCACTTCTCTCTATTCTTTGCCAGCATCTCAAGATACCATGTCTCAATAGAAACCTGAGGTTCGTATCAAAGCCTCCATTTACACTGGATTGCACAAAATGCCTCCAAAACTGTCTCAGCTTTATCTGAGGTCAGCATCAGCCTCAATTCTTTGTTTTACTCTTTTTGTTTTTTTATTTATTTATGTATCTCAAACCTACTGAATGAGGCTCTGAAACCTTCTGCACCACAGTTGTGTCCCTTCAGGTCCCACAGCAAAAAGCAGTTTTTTCTAATGGTTAACATTAAAGAAATGCTGAGCTGGTTGATCTTTTGGGATTTCTTGAGGATATTTTCTTTAAAAAATTCAGAATTGTCTTAACCTTTTTCCCTGAAGGTCAGAAGCAATTTGTTAATCTTTGAGAAACAGAGGGAAAAAATTTAGAAAAACTACCAGTCATTCTGAAATGTTTGTTAGGGAAAAAAAAAAAATTTCTCTTTTAGCAGGAACCAACTTTGCTGTTCTTCCATAAAACTATGATGAAATATATTGTAGAATCATGCCATCATGAAATATGTATATTCCTTTTTTAAACTCTTCAGCACACAGCTGAGTCTGCTGAAACTATTCCAGAGGAAGACACTTGTCACTGAAGATGTTTTTTCTCACTATTATGAAGTTGACTCAGCATTATTTAACTGATGATACATTATTCTGTGCATTATTTCAAACCCTAGTCTTGTACAAGGACCCTCCTATACCAGGCACAGCATGAACATGAAACAAAGAGGCACTTTTTGCTTCCAAGAGCTCCTAGTCCTCACAGAAGCCTGGAGAGGCAGATGGAGGCAGATGGAGGGTGAAATTAAAGGAACCAGCCAGGACATGCTGTCAGAGTTCGAGTAACCTTTACAGCTAGGGAGAGATTTAACTGGGACTGTCTCCACGATATTCATATTAAAAAAAAAAAGCTCCAAAAGATTTTAAGCATCCCATGCCCATTCCTGCCTATTATCCCAAGTGAGATCAGATGTGGGAAAAGGAGAATACTGAGATAGAAAGAGGCTTTTGGAGGCTGTGAGTGGTGCAAGACCCCCAGGGATCCTTGAGAGAAGCTCCACAGCAGTTTGTATGTGGGGAGAGGGTCAGTCTTTGAGCCATCTGCCAAAAAGCTGGAGAAGCCCTAAGCTGCATCAGACTGTTCTAGGATGAAATAGTGGGAAGTCAAAATATATTGAGACCTGGCTTTTTACTTTTGCCTTGCTCACCAGATCTATTTTGGAAAACAATTGCCTGCTGCTAGGAAGAGCTGCCCTCCTCCACTTGCAAGTTTTTCTCCAGCCTCATTTGAAGTGGGAGAAGTGGATGACCAGGGTTACAAGTTTCTACACAAACACATCTTAAGTTTCCCACGATTTTCTTTCCTAGGGGAGCTGTGCACAGCCCCCTGCTCCACTGGGACCCTTGCACTTCCAACACCCTGCTAGCCACACCTTCACCTTCCAAAGCCCTGGGTGCCATCAGTGCTCATCCCGGGTCCAGGGAGTGTCTGGCAGCAGCCGCCCTCACCCCGGAGTGTGCTTGCCTTTCCCATGTCTGCTCTTGGACATCTTCCCTCTTTGCAGTCTCCGTCCTGTCCACCTCTTCCCTTTGCATTCCTCCTCTTTGCAACTCTGCCTTTGCATCCCTCCCCTTTGTATCCCTCCCTTTTCACCTCCCCCTTTGCACCTCTCTCACTTACATCCCTCCCCTTTGCCTCTCTGCCCCCTTCTCATCTCTGCATTTTCCCATCCCTCCCCTTCGCATCTCTGCTTCTCGCATCTCTGCCCCGGTACACCCCCTGCCCCTCGACCCTCTGCATCTTCACCCCTTCGCACCCCTGCCTGCTTGGCTCCCAGCCCTTTGGGCATCTCCGCCTGGCACCTTCCACTCCTCCCTCCCGCCCCTTTGCACCCCCACCCCTTCGCATCTCCGCCTCGCTGCCTCCCTGCGCTCTCCCCCACCGCCGGTCCCCCGCAGCCTCCGGGGCAGCCCGCAGCGCCTCCGGGCCGTCCTGCCCGCCGCTCCAACCCCCCTGACCCCCGGCCCGGATCCGCCCGCGATGCCGCCTCTGCCGCTGCCGCTGCCGGTGCCGNCAGAGTGGCGGCCGCTCAGCGAGGGCTGCCGGGCCGAGCTGGCCGCGATCATCGTGTACGCGCGGGTGCTGGCGCTGCACCCCGACCCCTACGGCGCCTACAACTACCTGCCCTGGCAGAGGGGTCCCCCCGGCGGCCCTCAGCAGGGAGCGGGAGATCTCTTTTACTCGGCCGAGATCGAGCTGCTGTGCGACCAGGCGTGGGGCAGCATGCTGGAGGTGCCCGCCGGCTCCCGCCTCAACCTCACCGGCCTCGGCTACTTCTCTTGCCACTCGCACACCGTCATGCAGGGCTACGCTTATTTCTTCTTCCTCCGGTGAGTCCTGGGGTAGGGGGAGCCGGGGAGGGGCTGGGATGTCGCATCCCGGCTCCGGGGCATCTCCGGGGGCGGGGATGCGCTCCCGCCCCTGCCCGGAGGTTTCGCCCCGTCCCGCTGCCGCTCTCCCCGCAGCGCCTTCTCCTTTGCGCTTCCACACACAGTCTCACAAAGAAAGAAAATCCTGAAACACCAAACCCCCATAGTATTCCAGCATTGCAGGCCAGCAGATGCATGGGGAGCTGCTGTTGAGTAGCTCGTGGGTGCTGCTGCTTTTGTTTTTACGGCGGGACGGTCACAGAGCTGGAGAGAGGCCAGCGCCTGTTTGCCGATGTTTGGCACCGGAGTTTAAAACCCATCCCCAAATACTCACCCGATAGCTTTCCATCGACTCTCCCGAGTCCCAGCCAAAGCCTGACTCTCGGCTCATCGAAAAAATAAGAAAATAAACCACAATGTGGGAACAGAGCCATCACTGTGACCTTTCAATGCAAGAACATTTGCGAAATACTACTCAGTGGCTTGTTTTGAAATACTTGGTATATTCTTACACTGGGTGCATTAACCAAACTCATTTTGATGCTGTCTAGGACTTAGTCTGTAGCTACATCTTTAAACACATTTTATTGACACAAGTTTTTTATTGACTGTTTGAAGGAGTACTTAAACTCTGGGCTCAAGGGCAAAGTGATGCAAATTCAGTAGAAACTATGGTCCAAAATACAGATTTGCCTCCTTCATAGGATTCCATTTCACGGGTGTCTGCAGGGTGGTAGGAGCCTGTTATATCCTCACTGCTGCATCCTGATCCAGTCTCCGTGGCAGAAATTGTCATTTTGGTGACTTAAGTGCCAGGAGAACTGAGAGCCACTCGCCAGCTAAAACTCTGTGTGACTTTTTGTTGAGCCAGGCTAAAGCATGACAGGTGAGTTCTGCAGGAGGGAAAGTGCTGTTCGTTGTCACAGTGGGCTGCCCATGCAATCTGTGTTCCAGAATGGATGAGAACTACATCCTCCTGCCACATGGAGTCAACTTCCAGGAGGCGATTTTCCCTGATACCCAGGAGAACAGAAGGATGTTTGCCAGCCTTTTCCAGTTTTCAAACTGCTCACAGGCACAGCATGTGTTGAGCTTCTCCAGTGACTGGGAGATTCAAGAGGACAACCGGGTAAGGGGTTTATTTGCTCTCCAGTGTTTGTTTTCCAAGTGGGCATAGGCATTCCCATGTCCTTTGTGAACATATGTATATGAATGCAGAGCAGCAGGTCTCTGATTTTCCTGTTCTTTCGGTGGTATCACGAGCGAAGTAACCCATTGGTGAAGAGATATTAAACTTTTTTCAGAGCTGACGTCTGTGTTAGCTCTTTAGCTTCCTGTGGACCTGAGCAAAGCTTGCTATCAACTTGTTCATGAGCAATAGGTTAAAAATAGTATTTGTTGTCATCCTGTCCTCTTCCACCCTGATCATTCCTGGGTTTACTATCTCTAGACCTCATTTTTTAACTTCAGCTGAAATGTTCAGGAGCAGAGCTTTGCTTTTGTACTTCTGTGTTCATCTCATGTAGTGAGAGCAGTGCCTGGACCATGACAGACTGTAAGGGATTATTCTTGCCTGACTCCACATAACAGCATAAACATCTACTGAACTAATTGCCCTAAGCTGCCTTCATAGCAGCTGGGGAAAAATAGACTCTTGAGGGCACGTTTCATGTGAGTGATGAGGGCAGGGTTTGTCTGAGTGATGCCAGCACTTACTTCTGAACAAGACAGATGAAATGTCTCTTTCTCCTTTCAAGGGAGGCCACAGAAAGTAATTCAGCCTATAGGGGATCCTCCCTTAAGAAAGTATGGAAAGTCCAAAGATGCCCAGTGTTGGTGGCTTCTGAGCCCCTTTATGGGATTGTAGTGTGTGTAATAAATGCAGGATTTTAACAAACACTTATTTGGCAGAGAGGAGCAGCCTGTTATGTATGTGCGTGTCCTGGATGTGCATATACTTTTGAAAAAGGGAAACTTGGATAGCTGGTTTGGTGCCAAACCTTGTTTTGTGAGGCTGGTGGATTCCCCTGGTAGCTGAGAACATTTTAAGCACCTCTCTAGGTCAGGATGGACAGGACAGTTGTCATCACTTGTGTCTTCTGTGGATTCACCCAAGGCATGATGTTTATGTATGACAGCAGTTGTATGAGCCGCTTGTTTGGGAGATGGATGGAGGGATGGAGGGAATTCAGTAGCTGGCTGAGTCTTTTCCTTTCACCACCTGGCCGGATGCCAGCGTACAAAGTTTGAGCTGCTGTGTGGCCATCTGGCCAGTGACACAGCTCTTCTCTTTGGGATGCTCTGTGAGCAAGTGTTCTCTTGCTGCTGATATTTTGGGGAGGGAGTGTGGAACAGTACTGTTCAAATATATGTGTGGGGACAGCAACAATTGATGTTTAAGAGGAAATTAATCACCTTACAATTAAATTGCAGAGCTGTAACCCTGTCTGGGCAAGAAGGAGGAGGTGAAGAGCTCTGGTCCCAGCCCTGCCTCTTCCCTCCCAGCCCCGCTGCTCCCCAGTGCCCCAAGCTACATATTTGGCAAGTAAAGGTGCTGCTGCTGCCAAATCCACAGATTTTTGCCCAGGGGAGCAAAGTAGCATTTGGGGGCACCACCAGATGCAACTGCCTGTGTCTGCTTGTGATGCCTCTGCACTGTTTATTTAGTCCTGCTGAGCTAAATGTGGGGGATCTTGATGGGCTGGTGCTCGTTTATGCCAGCAGTGAATCTCACCGGTCAGCTTTAATGGAAATCACCAGGCAGAAACCCCCAGGGTAAGTTGGGGCAGCCCTCAGGATATGTATCAAAAGTGCATTTCAGCTGTTGCACTCTTTGACCCGCACAGCTGCGAGCAGACTGGAGGGGATTAGAGCTGCTGGTCCTACAGACGGGGGCCGGGGGCTTTGCATGCTTCAACACCCACCCGTCCAGTGAACAAATTCAGCACAACTGATGGATACTTTGTCTCGCCTTCATAATGAAAAGTAAAAGCTTCCTCTGCACCAGTTAAAAATAGTTTGGGCTGACTGTGCTCCCATTCAGCTCCTGCATCTGTGTTTGCCCAGCCGAGCGCCAGCTCCCGGCGCCTGTGTGCCCCAGCCTGGGAACAGGATGACATTTCTGGCTGCTGCAATATTAGGAGTTTGTTTCTCAGCTCTTCCCAGGTACAGCTCTCTTTTGTGTTTCCCTCCTTTCTCTGCCTTGTTACATGCAGTGGTGGCTTTCCCAATTGCCACTGCGTCTGCTCGCATCCCGTCACAGTATGAGTTTGGCTGAGCTGCCCCATGCTGGCTCCTAAGCTGAAATCTGTGGTGTATGCCAGCTTTATGGCACAGAAAGTGAACATAACTCAGAGCATTATTCTTGAAGTTTTGGAAAAAAAAAATCTTTGGGAGCCTGAGTACATCCAAAGAGGGTTTTTGTGATGGTGTCAAATTGTGGAGAGCTTGGACAGAGGGAAGGGTTATCTCACACTCTAGTGAGGAGTCAGGGGTCTCACTAGCTGCTGTGTACTGACATAAATTGTTAGTTAAAATACATCATGGATGTTTTGTGCAGTGAGAGAGGAGCGGTGGAAATGCTGAGATGTTCAGAGCAGAAGGCAAATGGGACGTAGGTCTCATTCCAGGAGTTCGTAGGTAGGGTCCTGCCTCCAGGTGTTGGAACAGCTGCGCGCAGGGACACCTTAAAAAGCAGCAGGCCAGAGGAGGTTTGGAATAAAGGAATGATGAAATTTTCTGTTTACAGCTGGATCCCATACTCTGAAAGACTTGAATCCTGCTCTTGATATATTTCTGAGGTGAACACTTTAAGGGAAGTTTTGGCACTGGAAGCATGTGCAGTTGCAATGGATAGTTTGTGTTTGCAGCTCTGGGATGCTCAGACAGAATGTGGGAAAACCCCATGATGGATGAATGTCTTTGCTTCATGTAATACTGCTCCCAGCAAGAGGTCCCTTCTGCAGGGTGTGCCTGAGCTGGCCACGCAGCAGGTGACCCAAAAGTGACCACTGGCACGTTGTCCTCCTGCTTGGTCCCTTCTGTCTGTGGTGCTCTTTGCATGCAGGCAGCCTTGTCTGGGCTGCCCAAAGGTTGAAACAAGGAAAGCCCTGACAGCACCTTTTCCTCCTTCTGGCCAATGTGTCTGATGATGCAAAAGAGAACAAAGAGATACGCAGGAACTTTTTGATGCACTGGGATGTGCCACCTGCCTTTTCCATCATGGGAAAATGCTTTTAATTTTCAGAAAGCCCCATGGTGTGTGATGAAAAGAGGTCAGACCCAAGGCACATCTCATTGAATATAATACTTTCCTCATCCTGGGCCTGCTGCTCTTGCTGTAAGCAAATTCCAGTTGCATTTTTAAGCCCCTTGCAGTCTGGGCTAAGAGCCAAATACTGCTTTCCATAGTTTTCCAATAACCCCACAATCTCATAAATTCACTTACATGCTTGTTCTGGCCGTTTCAGAGAGCAACAATAGCTCCTGCTGTTGCTTCTTTAGACACTTGCATTTTGGCCTCCACGTTTGCAGAGGCAAATACTAAAGTGGCTTCATCTTGACTTTTCTCTCAGCCCCTTAGTGATGTTTGCAGACCTCTTGCTTTACTCCAGCTCATTGCTGCAGTGGTTTCCACAAGGTTGTTTCTAAAACCAAGGGATGATGCAGCACACTGGGATTGAAATCTAGCCCCCCTGCAGAGTTTTACCATTTTAGTGCAAATCTAGGGGCTGTAATTTCTCCTCCTGGCCTTTTGCAGGGTTATGTGATCTCATAAAGAAGACCTTGTTGCTCACAAGGGATTACACAAGAAGTGACTGGAGGTCTGGTGTCAATAAGGACAGTAGAAATTTCTAGCAACACCTGTAGTTATTGTTCAGAGGGGCTTTAACTCCTGGTTTTGTGAACAGGTTGGTAAGGAAATGTGCTCTTTTGGCCTCCGCTTTTATGTATGCAGGAGAATTGCAAAATGACCCCATGTGCATCACAACAAGGGAATAATGTCAAGGTGCCAACCCAATCATGAGCAACACTGAGAGCACTGAGATAGAGTCCATGGAAATTAAGGAGTCCAATAACTTCAATTAGGCTTGGCAAGATTGCAGGGGGAGACTATATCTCCTTTTAAGCCTCTCTCCCTGCACTGACTCTTTTCCTCTCGAGCAGCAGAGCCACAACCATGCTGTTACCTCAATTGATTTAGATGAATGGACTTGCCTTCTGAGAGACCTCCAGAGCTTTATCTGGGTAATAACAGAGCTTTTATGAGAATAGTCAGTGTCCCAAATAAAAAGCAAGGTAATTAGTGGGTTAGCCTGGCAGTCTACAAATATCTGTTTAGCATCTTCGGGTCTGGATCTTCTTCTCTGGTGGCACCATGGCTGCTATAACAACCTAATAACCTGACTGGGACACCTGGAAGACTTTGGAGCAGCTGAAAAGGGAACTGCATAAGAAAAGCAATGTAATTGCATAAATGACCTTGCCATTATTGTGCAAAGCAGAAATTAAATTAAATTATATTCTTCTTCTGTGGAAGTAGAGGAAATGGTTTCAGAATTATTTGTATTTTAGCAACTCCTCTGTGCATGGACTCGGAGCCACAGGGTTGGGTAAATCCCTGAGCTCTTTCCCTACCAGAGAATGGCCTGTTCACATGATGTTTCCTATGGGGACTTGTTTTAATCCATCTCCCAGGCAACACACCCCTGGAGAGGGGGAAGGAAGAAGGTGAGTTGGGAAAAGACCCATAATTTTTCAGACCACCCTGATTTTGGAAGCGATTAAATAGTATCATGTCCAGAGAGAGCCTGAGCTACCTTGGATGCATGGGCCAGAGATCTTCCTGTGGTGGCTGAGATGGACATTGCTGATGCCAAAAGTGACTCTGCTCTGTGAGTCATGCAAACCCTGGCCACTAGGAAAAGTAAGCTGGAAACTGTGTTGTCCATGTTATCCACAAAATTAAAATGAAAAAGTAATATTTTTTTCTGTTCTTAAAGTTAAGAACTTCTGCTCTTGTAGAGTTCCCTCTCTGCTCTGAGTCCTGGGAGATGAATTTCAAGACTGGAAAATGCTGGTCATGGAGCTCAGAGCCAGCAGTTTTAGGAGAAGAACCAGTCTGAAAAAGAGCAGGTAGCAGCCTGGCTTGGTGGAGAGGGTTCTCTTTAATTCCCATGTACTGATTGTTTGTGTTCGCTTGTGGCATAAGCTGCATTAGGGGTCCTCCCTTCTCTGGTCTTAAGGCACTAGGGAAATACAAAATAATCTCAGTTCAAAACAGTGCTATGTGGCAAGGGCAGTACAAAAAGACCTCAAAATAGAATTAAAGTGAGGTCCAGTATCTAGAGGTTTGAAAATCTTCTTTTACACGTGGTTTCTTGTGTCACTGATTAGAGGAGTTGTTTCTCCAAGAGCCTAACAGCATGATAGAAAGTGCCATTGCTTCTGGGTTGTTTTCAAAGTGATTTACAGGGCTTTTGTTTTCCTCCCAGAAACCCACCCAGGGTGTACCCCCTCCCTATGATCTGTGTTTAATATGAGTACATGTAAGCAATATCAGATGAAATGGAGAACTGCTGACAAGTGTCTGGGACAAGGGAAGACCACAAGACAACTGATACATTTGGGTAACATCCCCATGAGTCTTCTGGCATAGAAATGGCATTGACTCTTCCAAATCTTCCCACGCAGGCTGTGGTAGAGGACTCTTAGAGTTCTGATTGGCATATCCCTATCAGTTTTCTATCTTTCCACATGCACACAGGCTGATAAAATGCAGAATAAAAGATCACAAAGGAATACACAATAGTCTTATCCACAGGAAGTTTCCGTTGCATATGGTCTTTATAATATTTGTAACACCCAGAAGGTGTTCCAAGCAGTGCTTCCCAGGAGGAAAATGGGGAGGTATCTCTGGTTTTCGGTTGCTTCTTAGAGGCATATTATTTCTGTTGGGGGTAGATTGGCTGATTTGCATATACAACGCAGGAGAGATGACTGGATGTAATGTGGGAGCCTTGGATTTGGTATCATTTGTGAACAGTCAGAATTTGGGGTGGAAAATGGAGTTTTTCCCCACCCGTCTGAACTTTTTTCCCCCATGGCAGCCATGCTGGTGGGGAGGTGCCAAGGTGAGGCTCCCACTTAGCACCCTCCTGGTACCAACAGGGGAGTCCAAAGAGTGCCATAGCTCCTGGTGAACGTGTCTGGACCATCTTACTGCCTATCAGGCAATGTGGATTACTCCAGAGCAGAGCTCTCTGGCTGTGTCTCAGACGCATCCAAGTACAAAATATCCTTAAAAATATCCGGTTTCCAGCCCTCCAAGCAAGAAAATGTCAAGACAACCAGGAGTATGTGTGTGTGTGTGTACGGCTGCCTCCTCGAAGGGCGAAGCAGCAATCCTTCCAGGAATTGGCAGGGAATGGAGACCCCCATGGCTCCAGGCTGCTTTTAATTATCCAGAGTCACATTTGAATGAAGTTCTGCCACATGCACTAAATCATTCCATATTTCGTGGCACAAGGCTATCTGCTGCTGTACTTGAACTCGGTGGTGAACAGACCCCAGCCCCAGGACACCTTTTGGGTTCTCCATCTGGCTGGTGGCCACAGAGGCAGTTGATAGTTGTAGGCTGAGCTCTGCCTGTTGAGAGACACAAAGGTGGGGCTGAAGGGACCCCTCTGTCCCTGCTCTGTTTCAGATCCAAGGCTGTCTGCAGGGGTGCCATACCCTTGGGCTTTCCAGCCCAGACATGTTTGAAAGACTTACAGTGGTGCTGTTGAGCACAAATCCTGCTTTCTTAGCTGGATGAAGAATTTTTTGGGAGCCCCTGACCTTTGGAAGCCTCTTGGCCAAGGGCCAAGGCACTGTGTAGATAGGAGAGGTGGGACTTTCATTGAGATGGTCACATTCCCTCTATGCTAGCACAGAAGTGTCTGAGAGGGGCAATACTTCCCTCAGGGAAGGCCAGTGGGAAGTTTGAAGCCCACCCTGAGCATCCACATGAGAAGGTGGGCTAGGAATAGCAGCATTGTGGGGAGAGGTGGACCTCTCATCCATCCCCTCTGGAGACGACACTGTCATAGGAAAAGTGGCAACAAGAAGACATGAGGAGGCTGACTTCAGTCAATTGTCTCCTTCCCTGTGTGTGAGAGATATCTCTGCTTTTCTGTCCTCCTGGTCATGGCTTCCCCAGAGTGGGGAAGTGAGAAGAGACATCCCACCACACGTAGTCAGTGAAGGGTGAAGGGAAAGGTGCGGGGAAAGGGCTGGTGGGGATTTGGGCTGTGAAACTGAGTGGTGCAGGGGAATGTGTGCTTGAAAGAGCTTGTGTCCAAAGCAGAATCCCCTTCCTCCACACAGGTTTGTGTTCTCACGGTGCTCCCCAGATACCTGGGACATGGCCTCCAAGGAGAAGAGTTGAGGTCGGTGTTCTTAAGGTGGATGCATCCTCTTACTAACCCAGGGCAAAACAGAATGTGCAGTCCAAAGACGCAGATCATGGGTATTTTTGGATCCAGTCATGCTTACGAGTCATACTTGTCCCAGGACGTTTCAGTCTCAGAGAGTGGAGGTATGGACTTTGCCTGGGAGCCACTGAAAGATGTTCAAATATGAGTCCTGGCATCCTGCTCACAGTAACACATTGGGACTATTCCAGTGCTTTCGACTGGGTTGGGAAGCAGGAGGGGGAAGGAAACACCAGAGCTGGCTGCACATGGCTCTTCACCTGTTTAGATTTTTCTAGACCTTGTTTTGGGCCAACGCTTTTGGGGAATATATTCAGAGTGAGTCTCAGGCAAATTTTCTGGGACAAGATCTGCCAAAATGAATGTGGGAGGTACCCAAATTGTGTGTTGTTCAACCCAGTTTTAAGAGCCGCCACGCCCTTGTGTAAATCTGTAGATGTGTTGGGTGGTTTTTGTGTGCGAATCCATACTTCGCGTTGGTCAGCGGGTGGAAAGGATGATTCATGTGGATCAGCAGTCCTGGACCAGGATCTCTCCTTGATGCACAAGCTGCTCCTACAGGCACTGTGGGCAGACCTGTCTTTTGGTTTAGTTGCTGGCTCCAGTTGATCTTGAATCCAGGAAAAGTATTTTCTTTCAATTTCTCTCTCTCTCCTGACTCACCTGTGAGATAGATACAGAAAAAGATGGAGCAAAAACATTTATTAAAATCAACAGCCACCAAAATCCAGCTGGCATCTGGCAGACAGGACACCTGTGGTGCTGCCTGTAACCAGATCAGCCATTGTGGCTTGAAGGGAGATGAGATCTTTTAATTTGGGACATATTATCTCCCAGCCCATGCATTTTGATGTTTATTTTCACAAATGACAAGCCAAGTTGGCTCTGAGGCAGCAAGAGTCTGAGTCCCTAATGAAAGCTGCAGACGGAGCCTTATAAAGCCAGTCCTGCCTCCACCAGCCAAGTACCTTTCCAAATTCCCCTGGAGAAGTGTCCTTGCCCTGTTGTGCTCGGCCAGGAGTAGCCACGTGGTGCCAGGCTTGGCTTGGCCCCTGGCAGCACTCGGCCCCTTGCAGCAGCTAATGTGAAGTGACAAACCAAAGTGCCTGGTTTCAAGGGACTGGGAACATATGGTTTTGGTGGACCAATTGCAGCTGGTTGCTGCTCAAATCATTGCAGGTGCCTCTGGCAGCTGATGCAGTGACTCCCTCCTTTTGCTGCTCCAGTCTGTTGACTTATTCTTGGAAGAAGGCTGCTGCAACTATTAGTCGAGTTATCTGTGAAAGGAGTGACAACAGGGAAAAACACACCGAGGGAGAAACAAGTTTCCATGACACTGTAAAATACAAAGGGAAAATAATATGACTAAAAAGCCAGGTCTGAATTTCTGCCCAAAAAACTTAAGAGCAAGCAAGGAAAAAAATATTTCCTGAGATCTGAAAGCACTTCATGGACTTGTTCTGCAGTATTTTTGCATTTCCTAGATCAGTAAGGAACCAGAAGCTACTGCAAGGGGGAATGTTGGTGCAATGTTTTATATTGAGACAAGATGTGGGACTAAAATGCAAGCTGGTGTTTACATGGCTGTTATCCTCAAACTGACCCATCTTCTTCACTATGCAGGGGCAGCAGAACGATTTCCATTCTGCGGAGGGTAAAAGCAAGGCAGGTGTGTTGGGCTCTGTATCCCAGTCCAGGGGAGACAATTTTTTTGATTCTGGATTTATGCCCTCTGGAATTAGAAACAAATATTCAAATTATTTTTTTGCCTGTAAACTTATTTGTTGAAATTCTGTGCCCTTCCCCTCCCATGACTTCCAGCACAGGTAGTGCTGTACTTTGAGCAGGGAGTTTTCTTCAGATGGGTGACACATGAACAGCTGGGGTTTGGTTGTTTATTCAAACAGAGCATGTTGGTGGTATGAAGTCTGGCTTCCTTCTTCAGGTGAGTGGTGACTGGCATCCTCTTCATTTCCTCAAAATGCAATGAGTTTGTTGCCTTCATTTGTGTTTGCTGTACACCAATTTCAGAGCACAATTGTTTGTTTGGCTTTCTTTTTGTATTTCCAGAGCCTTTTAATAGGTTAAAAACACAAATATGTTCTTCTGGATGCTGTTTGTTAGATTTTTTTATTGTGGAAAATTATTTAGTTGCTTAACTGGGTGGTGGTTGGGGAGAGAAGGGAAGGAAAGTCAAAGTGGAGAAACAGTTTGTACTTACAATGGCTCAGGATAGGAATAGAAATTCAGATGCTTTAAGTTCTGATTTCCCGTACATGGGGAAAGAAATCCTGTTTCAGAGCCTTTGAAGCAAAAACACAGCAGCCACATCCACTCAAAGTAGTCCATTTTCCTGCAGAGTGAGGAAGCTATTTCCTACCTTTAAAGCAACATCCTGGGGTGTGGAAGATGAGCAGTAATGAGGAAGGGGCTTAGTCACAGTAGCCATAGAGCACCTCTGCCAGATACCTGCTCATATCTTAAAAGAGCTGAGGTCTGAGTTGGCTGGGAGAGAGTTTATTCATGGTTTATAAAAGTTGTCTTAAGTGAGAATCTCTGTGTGCACAGATTATCTGTGGGGAGGAAATTTGGTCTGTCAGTACCTCTGCAGGAGAGTCATCTGTAAGCAGAGACAAAGAAAAAATAACAGCGTAAATGAGAGAAAATTTAAATAACCCATGGAAATAGGAAATGAAGAAATAATCCACCAAAATGTGTGGCCACCTAATGTGGTGAAATCTCCATTATTTACAAGGCTTGGGTCAAGCTGGGAAATTGAGGTGGGTCAGAAGACATTCCTCTTTTGCTGCCTGCCTCTGGGGGAAGATCCATAGCATGGCTCATGACATGGCTCTGGGAAGGGGTATATAGGGTTTCAGAGCACCCTGTTCCTGTCCTGTTATTCTTCAAAGCGGATGTCTGTGCTGGCAGTAGGGATTTGCTCTCTCTGGAGCGGGTTTGTGTCCCCCATGCTGGGGCTGAGCAGCTCCAAGAGGTACCAGGTAGCATCCAAAGCCAACCTCCATCAGCTGGATTAAAAAAGACAACCTGGAGGCAAATTCTTCTGAAAATCACTTCCAAGTTCCCTGTGCCCTTCAGGCAGCTATGGCCGTGCTGGACACGAGTGCTGTGAAAAGCCTGTGAGGACTGGAAACAAAAGAGTTTTAAGAAGACCCTAGGGAAGGGTTATCACCACCATCAACGATTGGAGTTTTTCCTTTTACACGTTTTAGGCACATTTTGCTTGAGTTGAGTGAACACTTCACGATCTGTCCCTCGAAATCCTAATTGAGCCTGTGTTTTCTTAAGTCTTGGTTTCAAAGAGCAGAGGAACAAAATGAGATTCTTCATTCTTTTCCCAAAGGTGTAGAATCATCAATTAAATGTGTCCTGCAAATAATACTTTGGACTCAAATCTTGCCTGCTGTAATAAAAATGTCTTGAAATCACATCCAGTGACAAAATACTCCTATATTTAACCCATGTCTGAAAGCAGCTGAACTACTGATGGGAAATGTCCTGGTGCTTCCAAGTCAGTGGCTCTCTGGAGCCGCTGGAAGGCATCCCGTCCTTAACAGTCATTACTCAAGAAACACATTACAGATGTTGAGGATGTGAAGGAGCAGACCCCTTCCATCAAAGCATCAGGCCAGGGAAGGGCTAAAAACAAAATTCCAGGCTGGAGGCATCCCTGAGGCATTTACCTGCCTGTTCTGTGTCCGGACTTCAGGATCGACCTCTGGTTCCTGCTCATTGTCAGAAACTCTCAAACAGGAGAAGCCTCCTGCGGTCCCTGCTAACGATGTGGTGTTTATCACGCTCTGGTAATTGCGTTTGCTGTGGTATTTACAGCATTTCCTATGTTCTGAAATGGAGAAATCTCAGGCTTGCCCAGGGCTAATTGTGTACTTTGACCTGCTTCTAAGCCCACACGTATCTTTAAACATTAACATACACATTGGCAGCGGCCTGGGGCGGCCTCAACCCCACAGCCATTGAGCAGGGAACGTGGATATTGAAATGTTAATGTTTGCTCTCAGTATTTATCAGAGGCAGTATCCTTCCTCTTTTCCAGGTCCTAGGAAATACTTTCTTTTTTCCTTTTCCTTTTCCTTTTCCTTTTCCTTTTCCTTTTCCTTTTCCTTCTTCTTCTCCTTTTCCTTCCCCTGCAGTGTCATCTGCAGTTGGTATTCCAGACTTCTGTAGAGCAGCACAGTGATTTGGAAACCCTTGCCCAGCACAATATGGGAGTGGAAAGGCTTCCTAATGTTGCACCCAGTGCTGAGTGCAGCCCTGCAAATAACTGGTTTTGGATTCTGTTGGCCTTTGGGGCAAAGATAATATATTAATTGCAGAAACAGAAGTCATTTGAGCTCACATTGTGGTCTGGCCTTGGCCACGTATGAACTTACTTGTGTCTAAAAGGGACTGATGTGGTCCTGGGCCATTTATGCCACAACACCTTGACTGCTACTATGGCTCTGTCTCACTGGCTTCTTTTTCTTGATATAGCAGTTCCAGCTTAGATTCAGTGGATGAGGAAAAGTCCAGAGCTTAAATCAAGCACTGCAGCACGCCTGGAGCCCTCCTTCTGTATCTGTTGCTGTGTGGAGCAGGTGGCTTGAATTTGGCTGGAGCTTATGATACATTTTGGAGTCTTTATCTTCTAGCTTGTAAAGCCTTTTGGATAAAATTTGCTGAATGCTTGAAGGATGTAGAGTTTTGTTTTGTGGATTTAAATCCAATTTTCTAAATTGCTTTAAAGCAATTCCTTGTGTTTTGAAATGCTGAAACCTCTCTCCCCCCATTTTTTAAATGCCTGGGCTCAATCACAGCCTGATTTAGGAAATGGTGCAAAATGTGTAAATGAAATTAAAACCCATTTTTAAAAAATAGTATTAGGAAAAGAAAAAAAAAAAAGAGAGGACACATATGTTATCAATACTCTACCAAAAGGGAACATTGTCTCTGACATAGAAAGCCTTAAACTCCGAAGCTTGCAGAACAACTGGAATAATCTTTCTGATCCAGTCAACATTACTGGAACCGTCATGGGGCTGTTTGAATTAGTTCAATATTGATTTTAGGGCTTTTTCTATTTGGACTTCAAGTATACACTGTGGATGGGACTCCAAACATATTTTTTCTATGCATTTTATGATAAATATTCTGGCTTTGGATTGGCTTCTTTGTTGGATGTATTTAAGTATTAGTTGAATGGAGTTAAGGTGCTGGTCTACTTCAGTATTTATCTCAAAAAGTGAGGAAAGATTGAATTTCATTGCATGCAACATTCTAAAGTGCTTCAGCCAACAGCAGAGTGGGGCACAGGAGTCCTTTTGTTAGGTGCCTTAGTGTCAGAAGTCCTGAAGTGGTGCAAAGTGATGGTTTTCTGAGGAAGTAAAGTAAAAGACTGTCAGCGTTCTCTCCTGTCCCCACCCCAAGACCCACAGTATGCCAAGAGATACCTAAGGCAGGTATCCATGGAAGAGTACAGGAAGAGGGTTCTAGCTGATGCTCTCCCAGTCTCCAGAGTTTTCAGGTGAAGGAGTCTCTGTGGTGAAGTAATTTCCATATATTTATTTGTTTCTGTATATTCAGTGGCATCCAGTCAATTTATCTCCCATAAAGCTGTCCAGCCTTCTCTTGAGAATCACAACTTTTTGATTGCCTTCAGCCTGTTTCCACTTTATTATCTGATACTCCCAGTTCTTCTGCTGGAAGACGCTGTCAGTCTCTTATTTTCTCCCTCCATGGCATTCATGGTTGTGTAGACCTTTATCCTAAACCCTCTCACAGGACAGGACTCAAAATTACAGACCGAGCCTAATGTCTGAGCTTCAAAGAAGGTTGTTTCTCCCCTATCCTGGACAGGAATCAGCTACCACTAACACTCTGCAATGCAAGTCCTTGAAAAAGAGGGAGTAAAGCCCCTTCCCCGGCTGTCTGGGACCTCCCACTGTTATTGCCACAGGGAAATTTCAAAGTTTTGCCTAGACTGTTGGAAGTGCCAACAGGGAAAGCAAATATTTGTGTGTAAGACTTAACCCCAAGAAGATTAAGTGCAGATGAATGTCAATTGTGCCAGCAACCTGTGAGAGAAAGTGAAAACTGAGAAGGATGTAAAAACAGAACATGGTGAGGGGAAAAAAAAGAAAAAGAAAGAATAAAATGCGAAACAGATTAGAAGCAAATCAGGGAGAAGGAAAATTTCAGTGGGGCTTTTTGCTTTCCTCAAAAAAGGCCAGCATGAAGACCAGCAAGAGGAGCGCTGCAGTAGGGGCTCATCAGTGTTAGCGAGCTGGGAGGTTCCAGGGGTGAGCACGAAGTAGGGAGGAGGTAGAAATGAGGGATGCCGCTTGGTGGGATGCTACATGGACAGTAGAAGCCTTTGGAAATTGGGAAGGATCCTGGAGGTGATGAATATCTTGCACGGTCTTTAGTTCCCACCCCTTCAGTTCTGGAAGTCAATTGCTAGCCAGGGAAATGGTGATCCGTGGGAAGAGGCTTGGTTTTGTGAAGCTTGGCCCATGTTCTGTGGGAGGAGAGCTGTACTGCTTGGAAAGCATCCATCTCAGGAAAATCATAAGTGGTAGGGCTGTCTAGACTAGTCAGGAAGGTGTGAACAAATAACCAGGGTAAAATAGAAGAAGGAGAGAAAAAAGTGTGATTCCTCACCTAGAATTAAATTAGGATGTCAGGAAAAAAAAAATGAGTCTTCAAAAAATGAGTCAAAAAAAGTTGAGGCTTCAAAGGATGCAAACAGAAGATGTTCTTAACTGGTTTTACTCTAAGGTTAACAAGGAGAGGAAATTAGACATGCTCATCACTGGATTTACATGTCGCTGCTGGAAGCGGGTGGGGAGATGCGTGATAGGAATGTTACAATTAATTATTATAAATCTCTTCGTAACAACCGTGTGGGCAGCGTGCAGGTGTGTGTGAGGACCTTGGCAGCCTGACAAAAATGTAATTATCGGTTATGGAGGTAGCAGCGCTCACTCTTTGGCAGTTTGTCAATCAGCAGAGTGGTAATTAGCCATTGCTAGAGGCCACCGTGTTTCTCTGAAGAGGAAAGTAGAACCTCCTTAAACACCTGGATGTGGTGTGGGTGAGAGCACCTCGGGAAGTGTGCCTTACCTGGGAGACTGCAATTACACCAAGGATTTCCTGACTCAGAAATCAAACCAGAACTGTTCTTCCTTAAATCTTTTTCTTTTTTGACCTGCAGCTTGAAACTGTCAGCAATTTGCATCCATATAACCCAACCTAAATACAGTGGTTTTTTTAACTTTTAATCTTTAGTATTCCAGGGGTCACGATGGATTTTCTATCAATGAAAAAGAGGTTGGATTTCTTTTCTAGGAAAGATATGCACCTGCTGAAGTCATTTGGTGAGCAAAAGGAATGACTTCCAACAATTTTATACAGGAAGTCAGATATGATCTGGTTAAAAGAGAACTGATTCTTGTTGCCCTCGTTGCCTTGTATTGCAGAGCATGTTATTTTCTAGCTTGGCTGACAGAAAATGTGGGGTTTGGGGCTATACTACATAAACAGAGTGTTACATATTCATATACATATACATGTTACATTCAATTACATATTCAGTGTCCTTGCCCCACAGCCCATCCTTAGGGACTTTCCTCCCTGTGGATCATAGGAAATCATGTATAGCCATGTTTACAAAGAAATCTGAACCACAGGACTGAATAAGAAGCAGCCTTGAGAGCAGGGTCAGAAGCTGTCCAAGGCACCATTTTCCCAATTTCTACCATAGCTGAAGAGTCAGGGTGAGAAAAAGCATTGCTGTATGGAGCCTTTTAAAGTTCCCCATCAAATGCAGTAAAACACACTGTAGAGCAGCTTTAAAAACAAGGGGAAAACAAGGGCAAATACATCTCTGACACAGCAGCAACAGCCAAGAGGTGCTTGTCAGGCCTGGGTTCCTTCAAAGATGTGCACTGAGCCCTTTCACACTCTTAGTGCTGTTTGCTGAAGTATTAAGGAAGTGGGAAGGCATCCAGAAAACTGGTTCAAGTCAGCTGACACCATGGGCTTTGAAAAGGAGCAGGAAGGAGATGAAGATCTGCAGCACACCGCTGACCTGCCACCAGCTGGGGACACGGCCATGCATCATGCCGGTCCTGCTGGTGCAGACTGTGCTCAGAGGTGTCCAGCAGCTGTTGAAAGGGAGGATGGAGTAACATCTGCTCACAGCTGCTGCAGAGTTGGGTTTTTTGGTCCTGATGAAATAGGGAGACAGATTTTTGGGGTAGCCTTCAGGAAGCTCTTGACTCAGCTGGCTGTAAAGAGTGAAAGTGCCCCACAGCACTGTCTTTCCCTGGAAGACATGGACGGTCTGTAACATTGAATTGACTGTAATTTCTCAAAGTTGAGCACAGCTGTGTCCTCTTCCTCCGAGCTTCTGCAAGCCTTGCAGATGCTGTGTGAGAATTACTTGTGAGCTGTAATGCCTGTAGTGGTAAAACGCATAACAGAGACACAGGGTGAAGACTGAGGAGTGCTCATTTGTGGTTGCTACAGGCATTCTTTGTCATGGCCATTACTGTAACTTTATTGTAACTTAACCACATTTTTAAAGTCCAGGCAACCCACAATTTTAACCACTGTTTCACCACCCAAGATTCAAAACTCAGCTCAGAACTGATGAAATTATAGCTGCATATGACCCCTTCTTGCAATTTAACACCAAGGGGAGTTGGCATGAGAAGACACTTACCTATCTTCTCAGGTAATAAAGAATTTATTATAGCACCCCTCCCTTTTCCTCTTCCCTTTTATGTGGTTTTGTAGAGACCTCACAAACTAGAAGTCATACACAGAAAATAAAGTAATACATGAGTTTGAAATATGAAGCCACATTCAGAATTTTTTAGATGAAAGTAGCTTTGTTGGTTTAGGGTACTGGTCTACTTTGATAAGTGGTAGAGGTGGAACATTGCTTCTGAGCTCTTCTCTCACCTGAACTTTGGGGTTGAGCCCTGATGTTTAAGTTGAATTATCCCTATAATTTTTGTGTTTCTTTATTATTGTTACATATACAACAGTTCTGATTGACTGAAAAGTTTTTTGAATAATTAAGTTTTGAAATACCTGGGAATTATTCCCTCAGCAATCAAGGGATATGGCATGCGTTTGCAACAGTCTTCGTTAAGTATTTAAGTCACTGATCTAAAACATGAGTTTACATCTTCCCAGCAATAACACCACTGACTTCAAAAGGCACAACTAAGCTGTAGTGAGCTGTTGGACAGATGGCAGCTTCTTTAGCTGCTATCACATTACATTTGATTTCCTTTCTGTTGTCATATTTAATTTGCTGTCTGGCCATGTAAGCAAGTCTGGGACTCACAGCCTTGAGTCCATAGCCATGCATCTTCTCTGGTCTGTCACTTGACAGCCCCAAAAGCAAAAAGTCAGGGTAAACCTCATGTCTTGACATTTTTTAGAAGATCTGAACATCTGTGGTTTTTACTGGCTCAGTCCAGCTCCAACTGCATGGCTCTCCTGGCTATGTTTCAGGGACTCACTTCAGAACTGGAGTCTCTAAACAATTTTTACCTGGCTTTCAGGCATGGACAGTGATTAGCAGAGCTGGGAGGCAATATCCTGGTATCTACTGAGCTCTTTTTTGCTGCTAGACATCTGCCTTCCCATGTAACTCTGAAAGCAATATGCCTGTCTCTTTGCCTGTATTTCATGTGTGGTATTGTGTGGAGAGCTCATTACAGGCAAGCTCAAGTGTAGCCAGCATTTAGCTGCAAGTGCAAACATATCATGAACGTCTGTATTGCATTAGGATCTTTCCAGAAGGCATTGAAACACAGCCAAGGTGGCTTCACAGACTTGGTGTTCTCCCAGCACTTGTTGGTTCAACTGTTCTTAAAACATGTAGGAGTTTGGGAGAGCGTGGATGTCAGCACCAGTAAAGATTTGCAGTGCACCAAGTGGCAGCAAACAGGAGAGTTGATTTAGAGCTGAGCCAGCCTCCTCTTTGCTCGAGCCTTCTAGAGGCACTTCAGGGAAACACTGAGAGCTGTGGTAGGAGATGACTGGGGAGCTGCCAGCTGCTGTTTCTGAGTTATAATTGGATTACACAAGTCCAGAGCTGCACTGCACATCCGTCACCACCTCCTGTCCTCAATTGAGCTGTGAGGGGCCTTCACCAGCCCAGTGAAACACCTCCAGAGGCTGGAGCTGGCCCACCAGGAAGGATGGGAGACAAATGTGAAAACGGTTGCATTGCAGGCTTTGCAATGGTTGTGAGGTCTCACGTTTGAAGTTTCCCAAGACATGGAGCTCAGGCAGAGCACCTGAGGGAAAAAGAGCTGTCTTAGCTTGTCAGATGTGTCAAATCAGTGCGATCTCCATCATGACAGGGAATGAGCCTGGTGAGTAGGAGACACGTAGTTTTGCTTGACAAATGTTGGTTCAGATCACAGAGAGGTTTTGCTGCACAATGAGTAGATTCTTCCTGGGGAAACAGCCAGACTGCTCCAGATGCCTGTATGGTGTGCACCAACTCCTAATGGGAGCTTGAGGGATCCATGGCTGGTCCTTCACACACCTTCTGAACACTTTCCCTGCCTGTTTGCTCACCCCAAACACATCTAGAGCTTCAGTCTACAGATACATTCCTCTTGCTCCAATTGACTTGCTCATGTGGGCACAGCCAACAGCCCCAGCCTTTTTGGAGTGTCTCGCCTGAGACCCTGAGTTTTAGGCACACAAGTCTCACTGTGGGTTTCTGGAACTTTCAGTCACTTGTGTCTTCTGCCTCTCTGTTCTTTCCTTCAAGCCTGTCCACCTGGCAACTGCTCTGGCCAGCTTACTGTTGAGGCATGGCTCAGGCCATCTGGGTCTGGCATGGCAAATGTGACAGAAAGGGTGGAAAAATACAACACTATCCATGGCTTAGTGAGGGATTTCTGTGTCCTTTTGGTAGAAAACACAACCATAATACCTTCCAGCGGACCAGCACTGAACTGAATAATCTCAGGAGATCAGAAGCATCTTTACAGTATCACATCAAGGCATTTGCTCTTAAGTTTTCAAAAGCCTGATGTCTCAAGGAAAATTCAGCTTTGTTTTGTCCACAGTCAAGTGCAACCTCTGCCTCACTCTCAATTTGCATCCAAAGCATTGAAGAAACATGGGTTCATCAGCATGTTCATGAGTTTTCAGTAAGCTGGGGTTCTGCTTTCTGACAGCTCTGCTTAGGCTGACATTTGTTCCTGCCCTTTCCTTCTGTGCAGGAATGTGTCTCTTCATTTCCATGAAAACCTCCATGGCGAGGAGTTTCCTTTTATTCCTGCACATATCCTGAATTGCTTCATAAAAGTCGCTGACGATGAGAGCTGGAATTATCTTCAGATTTTATAACTTGGCTAAAAAAAACCTGGCTGCAAGCTAAAACTTGACACATAAATCTCAGCCAGGAAATAATTTCGTTTCTCTCTTTCCATCAAAACAGCAAACAACTCGGCCCACTCCCAAACAGTTGCAAAGTTCTCAATGGTAAAAGGGTATTTTAGGAAGGGATTAAATAAAGCAATGTTACTAAGTGGCAGAGTCTCTAGGGTGGGGAGAATGTGGAAGGAAAAACATTTGGAATTATGCAACTTCTTAGGGTATTTTTTTGTTGTTTTTCTTCACTTGAAATGCCTCACAAATATCCAGAGGGAGCAGTGTAGACCATCAGTTTGATTGACTTTCAGTAATACTGGCTGCCATGAGAAGTGTAGGTGCTGTATGCCAGTACAGGGATGTACGTATTAACAGGATTAAACAGAGCAAGGCAGAACTGAGAGATCAGCCTGGATGGGGCTCAGATTAAACGAACTTGTCATCCAGTCTTATCAGCTGAGTTTGTGTTGCAGTTTACATGTACTAACCCCTAAACCACACCTGACTGATGAAGAGAGGCCTCAAATACCTTCAGTAAGGGCCTTTACCGTTCTCTCCAGAGGCTGTGTGCCATGTTCTTGCTGTGCTCTTCCAGATTAGCTCATACTCCCATTAATTTCTGACCTAGATGTTGAGTGAGAATAAAAGTTTCCTTCCATCCCTGTAAAAACCCCTTGTGTATCCTTCTGCTGGCTTTTCTGCTGGTTTACTGACCCTTAGGTACCGAATAATAAGAGGAGCGACCCTTAGCATGTTGTTGCCCAACCACTCACACCCATTTTTTTGGTGAATGGTGTCTAAGGAATGGTTGGTTTTGTATTCCATGGCCCAATAAAGGCCATTGCTGGAAGTTGTCCCTTTGATCATACTTGAAATCTTGGTCTTGGGACCATGGACATTGTTCATGTATCTGAGCTGTATCTAAGCCATGTTCACAAGCTGTTGCAGTGGGGTGGCTGCAACCTTCCCTGGGAGACAGCCTTGGCCCGGGGAAGAATCAAGGTGATGATATTTGATAGATGTTTTCAGATTTTATTCCCCCAGCCGCACGTGGCTGGAGCCCGGCATGGACTCCCACCATGACTGCTCCCAAGGACAACCCTAGAACAACTCCTGAGAGTCCCGTGGACACTTCCCTAAGTACAGAACTCCCACGGGCTACATTCAAAGTGACCAATAGGGGACAGGATTTGGGGAACACATGACCAAGGAAACAGGGAGAAGGAAGCCCCGTGCCCCCCAAGTGTCCACCTATGCCCATCTCCCCCAGGGGAAGAGAGGGCGAGCCCCAACAACAAGCCAGGATTTTCCCCTTCTTGGATAATGTGGACTTAAATGACTTGATCAGTGACACAGAGAGATACCATTTTTATATTGCAAATTCGAATTGACTAAATCCCTCAATATTGAAATCTCAGTCACATGGTCCAGTGATGGGCAATTTATTCGGGATCTTTACTGAACAATGTGTTTCCAGATTGCTGGAGACAAGCCTGCAGTTATGGGCAATGCCTACCAGCACCTAAGGAAAAACATGGTTTCTGGGCTCATAGTCTGAATTTGCACAGAGAAGCACTGTGGCCATTCTGCATGCAAGAGAAGTATCTGCCCATGGGTCCTGGCTCTCCTATTGCTCCTGTCTCCACACTATTAATGCTTTGAATATAGACCTTTCTGGATTAGATTATAATGACTCAGAAAACTCTTCCGTAAATCACAGATGTTCTGTAATCTCCATTTTTGGAGACAGCGAATTGAAGCACAGGGAAGCTATTTACTGGAACTACTTTCCCCTAACTGGTTATTGCCCTCACTGTAGTGGAGACCTCCAGTTCCATTCCTCTGATTAGGACATGCATTTTATCTGCCCTCTTTGATGAGGTGTGAAGTGCACGTGTTGCTTAATGAGAACAAGCTGTTCAGATAATACAGCTCAGAATGATAGAGATTTTGTTCTTCTAACATTATCATTGCTAAAAGACAGGGCAAGTGTCCTAATTATGGGACTAGACTGGAGCCCAGGTCCCGTCTTCCTCACAGTGGGTTTGCCATCTTTTNTTTTCTTTTTTTTTTTTTTTTTTTTTTTTTTTTTTTTTTTTTTTTTAGTACTGTGATGTTAGGGAATTTTTGTGGAGCTGTGTGGATGGTGACTGGTGTGGGTACTACAGTTGCTACTGCAGGAGGGGCGTGAGGCAATCCAGATCATCTGCTCTCCAAGGCTGTCCATTCCCTGCCCCTTGCTATTGCTAAAGTGATGCAATACAAAGCTGGTGAAAGTACAGATAAGTTCTGTGTCAGAGAAATATGAGAAAGGCAAAACAAATTCCACAGAAGAATTTTGGACTGATAGAGAAAATTAATTGCATAATCACGTTTAAAGCCCTTGTATACACAAGCAGTAACAGACTTACAGGGGGATGCATTTGCTGCCTGTCCCTAAGTATCTGGCTGGGAACAATAGCAGATTTTACAGGTAAATGGACATAACAGCAGGATATTATGAGATTTTTCAGACCTCGGTGCAGTTGTTCACAAAAAAGCCAAACCCCAAGGCAGTGCATGATTGAACTGTAGCTCAAAGGTATCACCATGTGCTCACTGTGCAGTGGTGTGGCACTCGCTATGTAATTATCTCTCTCCAGCACAATTATTAACATAGGATTAAACAGTTGAGAGCTGCCACTGTAACATTAACCAGCAGTAGGGTGTGTGCTCTATAATTTAGATGCTTGCAGGGAAGAGTTCACCACAGGGCATCCACCAGCCCTGCAAGCATTTTGTCCTGTGTAACTGTGGCTGCAGTTCTTCTCCTGAAAATCAGGCCGAAAAGAGTGCTCCAGCACTCTTGTGTGTATGGGGAGGCCTGACTCATGCTTCCCTTATGACCTTATTTTCCACGGGCATTGCAGCCAGCCCTGTGTAAAAAGCTTTTCCCTGTATAAGGCAGCAAGTTGTGCAGCACATGGTGGGAACTTCTGGTGCTTCTGTGTCTGTATGAAACGCAGCAAAGCAGCAGGGAGAGACTTGGGCCATTAAATATGACACTGCATTTCAGACATGACCCGGTATCTCTGTGACCCTGTATTTCTGCTGAGAATTGAAATACTGGCCCAGAAACAGAACCTGATCTGAGGAATTGTACTAGAGTGAAAACAGCACCTTTTGTCTCCTATAGAAACAGTCACTAAGGCCTCGAATGCTTGGGGCCATTTGAGCACATGCAAGCAGGAGAGCGTCCCCGAAATACCACATCTTTCCACCTTGAAAACTGCCTGTTTGCCAGATCCTGCCATCCTCAGGGTAGCCTGTTGCCCATTTATCTCACCCAGGGTGGTCTGGGGCCCTTTCAGGATTTACAGCCCACGCAGCAGCCGGAGCTGTGGACAGGCTGCTCTGGGCTGCCTGGTGGGACAGGAATATTTGTGAGTAGCAGCGAGCTCCCTTCAGCCAGATGTGAGTGCTTGGAGCTTGTTGTTGAGGGCTGCTGATGAGTCTCTCAGGCATTTGGTCCCTTTCTCGGCACTGACATTAGTCAGAGAGCGCCTGCAGATCGTAGATGTTTGTTTTTCCATCCCTTTGTTTTTGCTTCTTCAACCTTACCAAAGCTTTCCCACTTCACCCCTGTGGCAACCTGCGGCACATCCGTGCTTGAATGAGGGCTGGCCCTGGTCCTCAGCCCCGCTGGCTCGGTCACCTCTCCCGAGGCTGCTGGCGTGGGGCACAGCAAACAGCTCCTTGCTGAGGTCTCCTCTTCGCTCTGGGCTTGCAGAGCAGCTCGGGAGCTGATGCAGATGCCCTTTGTCAAGCCTGTGTGTTTTATCCAGCCTGACTTCAATGCTACTGCCATCATTTCCATCCAGGTTTCACAAATCCCTTACTGCTTGCAGGGAAAGGCTTCATTAGAGCCTCTTGTCCTGCTCCTGCCATGACAGGGGCGTCTCCACTGTGTGCGTAAGCACCGGGCGGGAGTTGTTTCCCTACTATTCAACTCAGTTTTAGTGCCTGATTCCCTGCTCTAGATTAGTTCCTCTGACTCATCCTCCAGAGGAATTTCTGTCTCTGCAGAGACTGTAGAAAAAGATCAGAAAGCCAGTGTTTCCTACCCAGGACTGAGGTTACATATATTAAGCAGGGTGATGCAAAGACTACTGCAAGGGACCCACCAAACACAGATAAATACAAGTCTGAGTGTGCCCTTTTCACTCCCCATGCTTTCCTGGACCCAAATGGACCTGGCAAATGAAGTGAAATGCCTCCAGAAGTTTCTATGCATGCTCAGGAGAAATGAGAACATTTTCCCTCCCCACTGGCACTGTAGGGCAGCAGGTTGCCCTGGGGCACCTGCAATTTCTCTTTGAAATTCAGAAGCCGTGCACAGCAGCAAGGCATGCTCAGGGCTTCCAGCTGAGCTTTCAGCCAAGGAAATCCTATCTATTTGTAAAGGCAGCTGAGCTGCAGCAGCTTGTGTGCAGTGTGAAGCCAACACATCCAGCGAGGAGGGATTTATAGGGGAACTTGACTTTTATAGATGTTGCATTAACTTTAAACATTTGCCTTTCTCAGCATGGGTTCTCCCCCTGTGCATACAAATGTCCCTGGGTATGATATATTTTCTTGGGAGCAGACATGGACTCCAATTACAGTAAATGTCCTTTTCTTTGCGTTCTTGAGAGGCAGCATTTAGTGCACTGCAGTCACGCTGTGGCTGTATGCCAATACCCACCCAGAGCCTGCTGGGATTTGCTCTGCTTCTCTCTTTCCCCATTTTGACTTACAGGTGACAGAGAAACAAAGGTTCTCTTCATATTATACATAACATTTATTTTATTATATATTTGCTGATCCCAGTTCTTCCCTCCTCAGTAACAGAGGATGTGGGCTCTGAGCATTTGCCCTCTGAATCTGCCGAGGGGTACAGGGAGGTCTGGCATGGCCGTATTCTCCAGAGGTTCTGAATTCGTTAAGCCCTTAATCAACCTTGTTTCCTTGTGCCCCCTGTTCTCCCACAGTCCACGTCTCCCACCTGTTCTTTTGTACCCCTTAAATCCGTGTTTAAGCTAAACCTCAGCTTACAGATATCCCTGCAGCACCTGCCACACCAAACATCAGTCACCTCTGTCAGGACTCCCGGGGAGTTCTACAAGTTGTAATACAGTAGACTGAAGTAAACCATAATTAATGTAAACACCCCAAACCAGGAATAATACTACTTCAAACTAATATTGTTCTCATGTGAATTAATGTTAGTAAAGATAAATATTTTCTTCACAATCTGATGCTGGTTCTCAGCTTCAGCTGCATCTGAGGATGGTATATTTCGATATACTCTACTTCCCTCATTGCTACTGTGCTATAGGGTGCATCCTGTCTACTTGACAGGACCACTAAAATAAAGGAAGTTTCTAGAAGCTGCTGTAACACCAAGTAAAGGTCAGCTCATTAAAAAAATTCAATAAATAGGAGCAAATCATAAGATGCTGTACTGCTCTGATCAGCAGTTTCTTCTTTCTGTGTGTTCCCACCAGTGAGAGGGAAGGACACAATACACTCTGATTTTTGGGTCTTGCTGGTTTTATCCCTTCCTTGGTATTTAATTAGTTCTCTGTGTGTATGTGTGGGGGGAATGGTGATCTAATCCTATTGAAATACAAGCCAAGTAAAACAAGTTTAGACGGAGACATGGTCACACAGCAACTTTCAGTCAGACAACAATACACTTGTGGTAATGTATATTGGCAAAGTAGTTTTAAGCATATCGAACCTAATTGGTTTTATTGTGACTGTAATAATACTAGGTGGGAAAAAGCTGAGTTGAAAATTAAAGTGGATAGCAAGTTTTGGTAAGTTTGGTAGCTGTGGAAATGAAAAGCTTCTGTACATATTGTTGGGGAAAAAAGCCTCTCACAGAGACTTTTGGAGCCCAGCTGAAACTGCAACCATAGCTCTGAGACAGAAAAAAAAAAAAAAAAAAAGAAAAAAAAAAAAAAAGAAAAAGTAAAAGAAAAAGCAGTAACTCTGTAATTTTGGACATTTTTAGCGTTCAGGGAGAGAAAAATGCAGATATCTCTGAAGCAGCCTGTTTTGTAAGGTGGACTTAAACCTACATTTTCTTGCTAAAACCATGGAGAAAATATTTTGTTCGTCCTTCCTCAAAACATTTTCCTTTAAGCTTAGCTGGGTAGTGCACTTTAACATTCAGGATCATTTACCTGTAACTGAGCAGCTTGATCCAGTTAGGAGCACTGCTCCTCACCAGGAGCAGGACAGAGGTCTATCAGGAATACCCACCAGCCATGCAGGGTGCTTAGAAGGAACGAGGGCAGACGCTGCATTTGCTTGGACTGTGTTTCCGCCTTGCAAACAGCTGCGCTGCAGAGTCTGTGAGCTCTCTGTCCCTGCAATGAGCTCTGTACATCCCCTGTAGCGGGGTGGAGAGCAGGGAGTGGTGTCCTGCCTGCTGTCTCTGCTTTTGTACACTACGGAGGCATGTGCCACCCCGCGGTTCCTTATTCCCTCAGTAGTTCTGGTGGAGGCAGTCAGAGGAGGGTGATGTGAGTCTCAGCAAAGAGGCTGGCAGGGTTTCATGGGGGTTAAACCCCTGGGAGGGCTCCAAGACCCTCTGCTTCCCCAGCCCTGACCCAACTCCGCGGGTACACGCTGCTGGGAGCTGGGGAGGTGCTGAGGCTGGGAAGCTCCTGGAAATGCAGAAGGCACCACGCATGGGGCAGGTGGGGCTGAGCACCGAGCCCAGGCGAGGAGCAGGAGTTCGGCTGCTCCTGCTAAACAGCTCAGACTCCACTGCCACTCCCCTCCCCGTCCACCACCGCATTCCTGTGGTATCCAGGGCGAATCGCTCCGAGGAACGTGTTCAAAGGAAACAAGGCAAGAGCGGCCTCCCTCCGCCTCGGAGTGCCGGGGAAAAGCAGCGGGCTGGCTCTTGTGTGCCCCCCTTGCTGACTGCGTGGTCAGTGAGCAGAGGAAAGGAACTTGGAGATGCCCCAGAGCGAGGTCGTACCCTCTTGATTTATTTTGTTCTTCCTGGAGACCTGTCTTCCACTGCCTGGGTAGGGAATTTAGGGATTTACTGTCAGGACTGACTTATCTGCTCACTTGGCACGAGTGAGGTGCCTGTGGTAGGCAGTCTGGCTCATATCCTACACCTTTTTTTCCCCTTCTTGATGAGGGTGGTTTCTATTCTCGCTAAACTATTGGCTTTTTTTCCTTCACAAGTATAGGGAATAAGGTGTTGATCCCTTCCTGGGCAACTGCAGTCACTGTGATGATGTGTTCCCACCTCCATTTCCAATCTTGGCAGAGGTGGCTTGGTGTGACTGTCACTTGGTATCTTTGCTTCCTCCCTCTCTGCTGCATTTCAAGCTTCAGGGCTCAAAGTGTCAGGGGAAAGCAATGCCCCAGGACAAGCTCTAGGTGTGGTTTTGGGGCCAGGGACCTTTCTTCAGGTACCTCCAGGGCTGAGGGTCTTTTCCTCAAGTGCCCCCTAATGACCCTCTAAAACCACGCCAGCCAGAGCAGGGGTGCACGAGCTGTGAGATTGAAGGGGAAGTGTGGGATTTGGAAATGGACGCCACCAGCAGTTCAGATACCTTCACACCAAACAGTGGTTTGATGCAGATCAGAACAAAGTTCTTTTTAAAGACCCCCAAGTGCCCATGGGCATGGATTTGGGTCTGTTTCCAGGGCAAGTTTCTACAAACTCCAAGAAAATTATCTGTATCCTGCCCTTGCAGCCTGCCCTGGGAAGTCAGTGCCATTCAAATGCCATTTGATGGGACTCATGGTGGGATCCATCCCAGTCTGAGATAGGTATCCAGGCAAGAGTCTCCAAAGGTGGTCCAAAGGGAAGTGTCTCAGATAGGCAAGAAGTCTCCTTTGGATGTGCCCATTCCTCTCTGATAACTGTTGGGAAAGGTGACTTCCCTTGACTAGCTGCATCTAAGGAGCTTGAAGAGAAAATCTGCTTTTCGTGAGGAGTGAAATGAGGATGAAAAACGGGGCTGAGAGCTGAGACACCTCGGGGTGGGTGTAGCCTGGCAGAGGCTTCCTGTAGGCAGTGTTTCATACCCCCCCAAAATCCCCATCTCTAGTATTTTGAATGAACTGGAGAGTTGTGCTACAAACATTACACTTCCCGTGGCAAATGCTGACCCAACATTCAGTAAGGTAACAACAGCCACAACAATTTCTTTCTCCATCCGAGTCCTGTGCATCTTGGTGATTCATATGAGGGCCTAGGGTGAAATCCCAGCTCATCTCCATTTATGCCAGTGATGTTGGATATGTCCTTGGGACTCCACTTCTGTACCTCTGAAAGGGGCTGTTCTTGCAGCAAGCAAAGATGGTTTAACTCAGCACTGCCATGCCTCCAACCACTTCACCCAACACGATGCTTTAACAGTGCTGACAGGGACTTTTCCACACTTCAGCACGAGTGTTAGTCTTGGCTGAAAGATCCGAGTAACTGGAGGTTAAGTCACTCCATCCCAAACCCAATACTCCCCACTGCCAGACCCCTCCTGCTATTCTTTGATTCCCCGTCTTTCTTTCCATGCAACATGCTTGGTCCCACAGGAAAGACTTCTAGGTAGTGGGACTCCAGTGTTTTTTAGCAGTGTTGCCATAAGGAGCCTGGATGAGGAGATAGCTGGGACTCAACATCTCTCCCTTGGGTAGGTGAAGGGCAAGGCTTGGGTGACATTGCTGGGTTTTGAGTGGCTTGAGTTCTGTAACACTAATTCAACCACTTTTGGACATTTTGTGGTGGATGAACACTACCATCACACCTTTATCCATGGCACCTCTATCCACTGTCCCATTCAAATCAAGCTTGTAGAAGGCAGGTGTGTGTCTATCAATCAGACAAATGTATATCTGCATCAGTTCAGGGTGTTTGGTAAGGGGTTTGCATGCCTATAATGTGCTGCTCCAAAATCAGTTTTTTTGCTTAATGATTGGACTGGATTATCTTGGAGGTCTTTTCCAACCTTGATGATTCTATGATTCTATTCTATTTACTGCCATTTCTATTCTGTTCAGTGCTGATTTCTTTGGCAAATGGACAGATTTTGTAAATCTCCTAGATACAGTGAAACTTTAAACTGGATATATTTGTGATACGGTCTCTCAGACAAGTACTCAAATATATTTAATATGCAATTTCATAGTTGTAGGCTGTCTGGGATAAATCCTCAGGATCTGTAGGATTCTTGTGCCACCTTTCTCATTACATCTCCTGGTACTGCTCTGAACTTGAGTGTACCACTGCTGAGGATGCCTTCCTCATAAAACTGTGGGAAAAGCAGACCTGCAGACAGATCTTCAGACCAAAAAACTCTTCTGAATTATGGGTCACTAGGGAATTCAAATTTTGAAGGGAATTTGGAAAATAACCTATAAGGTTTGCCTTGGTCCTTCTCTTCATTTCCCAAGCATCCAAGTAGCAACATGGACTGATTACTTCTCACCTGCTTGTTCAGCAGCTGGGTTTGATATCCAGGCTGTGCTGAGCTCACAGCTGTCACATTCTGCAGTTCTCAGGACCAGCTGAAGGATAATTTGGTTGCAGGCAGCAACAGCAAGGGCAGGACAGCACTCATACTTAAACATCATCATCATCATCCTCCCCACTGCAAGGCCCTGCGAAAAATGCTCTTTGTAACCAGCCAGTGAGAATGAGAGGACTCCGCCTTGTTATTTTTCCCCATGCAGAAGAAACAAAGTGCTTGTTTTCCAGGCGATGCTCTTGCGGTTGCAGGCAGGCATCCAGTTATCAAGCTGGGCTCTTCCTATCACCCACCCTGTTGGCAAACAGAGCCATGCATGTCTAGTACCTCAGTTTTTTATAACTGTGCTGTTCCTGTGATGTCTCTGGGTATCACCAGATAATTTAGGCACTAAACTGTGTGTTTCAGACTGGAGAGTCAGGACTGTAGAGAAACAGTATAAGCAAATGAGCTGGCTAGCTTTTTGATGGTGTTTGAGAAGTTTCTGAGTGGCTCTGTAGAGCAGGTCTACCTCTGCTGACAGAGGACCAACCTCAGAATGTTTGGGAGCGTCTCTGGGATGAAGATAATGCCATCCCTGATGTCTGCTATTCTCCCACCAGTCAGCCCAGACAGATGAAATGCAGCTGGGTTCACACCATCTCCCACTTCAGCTGCATGAAGTGTTTGGTCCTGTGCACTGAACTCTGGCATAGGTCATGCCTATCACTGCATCCACGGAAAATGCAGGAAATCCCTCATGAAGTAGAGTTTCCACCTCATGTCTTCCCAACAAACATATTTCCCTAACTCAGTGTTCTCCTTTACGGGGATTTAAATTCAAGAAGTGTTCTGCTTGAGGTTTTGCAAGGGTTTGGCAAACACAAAAGCCAAGACGTGCTGGCTGTTTTCAAAGAGCACTTGGAATGAGCTGTGATCAAAACCAAACTCCCTCCTTTTCAGAACAATTTCTGGCCCTCTATCTGTGATCTCCCCATCTCCCTAGCATACATTTATAGAAGAGCCCTGGTGAGAGAACAGTTGGGGCAAGAATTTGCCGTATAGCAAAGCCCCACAGTGCTTTTGCATGAGGAAAAAGAGCTTCCAAGGGAGTGGAAGCAGTTGCTGTGTTTGTGTTGACTGGCCGTGGTTTCCCACTGCTGGGGGTTTCCAAAGCAAATGAAATGTTATTCATCAAGGCAGGCACCCTCCCCAACTTTCAGTTGTTGAAAATACTACAAAGATGGAAAGAAACATGTAATCCTTCATCATTATGGTCAGGATTTTGCTTGTTTATTTAGATTCCCCGTCTGTTCCAAATGTTCTGCGAGAGAAAGCCCATCCAGACTCCAGGAGTGCTTGACACACATAAAAAAAATTTCTAGATGTATTTAGAAGATAAATCCAGCAGAAGACAATGCCTGTTCTTACAGCGCAGCAGCAATATGAAAGTCCCACATGCACAGTAAAATATCTCCTGATGCTTTTTGTAGAAAAAAAAAAGAAGGAGGCACCTGAGAAGAAATAGATTTTGATTTGGATCTTCTAAATCAGAAACTTTTTGGTGGAGCTGTCCTTGAGCTCCAGGTACCGCCTATTTTTCTGCCTGGAAAATGTGTTCCAGGTAGGAAAAAATGGAATTTGGTGCCTTTGTGGTCAGTAAAAGGAGAGGATTGTGTTCAGACAGCGATTCGTCCCTCTGCCCTAGGAAGTGGAGATCAGCCCCTCGAAGGGTGTCTCTCCCTGCAGACATTACTGGGCAAGTGGAAAGAGAGGAGCCCTGACCAGACTCTCACTTTCAGCTGCTTAAGAGAAGGCAGCTGAATCCCATCCCAAGTGAGGCTGTGTGTTGGTAACTGAATTCCTTTGCATTGAAACTACTCAGCAACCCTTGCAGCTGGTGTTTGTCATCTCACTCCTGCTGCTCCACCTACAAACAGGAAACAAGTGAGAAACAGGAGACCATAAACATAACCTTGAGCTGAGATAGAGCTTTTGAGCCATCCTAAGATGAATTAGTAGAAGATGAACACTTTTCCAACAGATGTTTTGCATTTGGACCATCATCTAACCCAGTGGATTTGAAAAGCCCTGTGAGCTGCTCTTCTATCTTCTATCTAGTGAAGCCTTGGGGTCAGCACCTTTGTCTCTCTTTTGTATTTCCTGTCTAAGAGCCACTGGCATGAGTGAGCATCAAGAGCTCGATGTCCTTTCTAGGGGCAATATTGCAGTAAGTTGTATAGGGTAGAGTGGGAGTGGCAGTTTTCAGCCAATGACACCCTAAATAATAACTTCTGTTGAAGTTATGGGATTGTGGATACTCCTAGGGACTGCTGAGATTTTACCCTTTAGGGTTTTGTCTCAAACAAGCCCACATAATGAGGTATTTAAGACACCTCTCTTCTTGGAAAGGCAAAATAACCAGTTTTGTGTTTGGCAGGTGCTGTCCTCATTTCACATATTGACATAAAGAGTGAAGGGCAGGCTCCCATCAGGGCTGGGGTTTCTGCTAACCTGAATCAAAACTAGAGTTTTCCAAAAGTGACACCACTTGACCCAAACTCCAGTTTCATACCAGAATTAGGACACCCCTTCTCCATAGACTCAGTGTATTTTGTCAGTTCATAAATGTAATTGTGAATCACTGGTATCATTAATATCTACAATTTTGGGTCTTAACTAAACCCACAACTGAAAGAGAGGATTTTAGTAAAAAAGATATAAAAACAGAGTAAAAGTTTCCCCTCGCAAAATGCATTCTGTTTTTGAAAAGTTGAGAGGTTTATGGAATGCCTGAATTAACCCTTGCTATGATAACTTTTTGTGTAAAGCTCACCTGCTGCTGTCCCCACAGCTCATGTGCTCCTCAGTGCAGAAGGCCCTGTTCGAGGAGGAGGACAGAGTGAAGAAGCTGCAGCAGAAAGTGGCGACGCTGGAAAAGCGCAACAAGCAGCTGCGAGATCGAGTGAAGAAAGTCAAGAGGTCTCTCCGGCAAGCCAGGAAAAATTCCAGGCACATGGAGCTGGTGAACCGAAAGCTTAGCGAGAAACTTTCCTCTGCAGGTGGTCAAATCCCCTATATTAACTCTTTAAAGCAGGAGAACTCCCATGCTACCTACCTTAAAGTATAATGCAAGGGTAAGTGCTCAGGCCAGTGGTAGTGGCAAATTCTGCCTGCATTAGATCAGGGTCTGGCCCTCACACCTTGTCTACGCTGTGCTTCAAACCTTGCATGGAAAATGAATCTGAACTTGCTTTAGACACGGTGCTAGTTTAAACAGGAATGCCAGCTGGATTTGGCACAGCCCAAAGCCATGTCCTCGCTGTTCTCAATGGACACAGGGCCAGACAGTCATCTGTGCTTCTCCTCCCTCACCCACCTCCACCTCCACCTCCACCTCCACCCCCAGATTTAGGTTGTCTTTGATGGAAGTGCCAGCCCAGCTCCTGGGCCATTGCAGGCACTTGACACAGGAGCTCTTCTTGCCAGTTTGCCTTCTCCTCATGGGCTGGGCAAGGAAGGCTTGGGATATAGAGATGGATGTGGTGGGAAGGATGCAGTCATGAGTGCCTTTTTCTCCCTCATCAGCCCCAGGCTCTCAAAGTTGCTTAAGCTTGACTGAAGTCTGCATCCAGTGCCTGGGCAAAGGCTGTTTCTGAGACACAGTGAGTTTGTGCCTCTCTTCAGCATGAAATATAGATGTGCCCAAATTGTCTTAAGACTGTTTCTATATATCCTTAAATACTCTAAATCAAATATATAAGAACTTTTATTTTTCCAAGAAGTGCCTCAAGGCTCTCAGTAACTCCCTCAGGTGCCTTTATCATTGGTCAGCCAACTGGGCTGGAAACCACATTATTTCGGGACTGTGTCTAAGACCTAATCCTGCAGTCAGGAGTGGACACAGAGTATTAGTGGGTGTTGGATCAGGCCCAGCAGGCAATTTCAGATCCCATTCTCAAGCAGGTTTAATTTGCAGTGTGGACAAAGCTTCAAGTTTTGTAGTCACTGTTTGAGGTATAATGGAGGTTGCTGGGCAGCCTCACTTAGTTACACTTAAAACCTGTAGAGACCACATCAATATCAACAGGGCATTAAAAATTTAGGTAGTTTATATATGTATATATATTTTAAAATCCTATAGAAAATATTTTTATTACACATTTGATATAGTCTAATTTCTTAAAATATGAAGTAAAACCTGTTTCTTGGTTATCTTGTGAAAAAGAAAAGTCCATCATATCCTTTATTAGATGTTTACAAACTGACTTCTGGTCAAGCAGTGTGGGTTTAGGCATCAGTATCCAGGACTGATAATGTTAATCCTTTAAACTATCCCTGCATTTGGAAAAGCCCCTATCAGCTTTCAAATATGAGCTTCAGTCCAAGCAGAACACAGGAGCTGACTCTCATTACCTTCCAGTTTTGCTGCTTTTGGAAATACTTTTTTCCCCCCCTCTTGAAATAATATTGGCATTTCTTAAGATTCTGACTCCTCCACAAGCTCCACTGGTTTCAAAGGCTCCACCTCCCACATCACCACAATTTGAATTGTTTTCTGCTGGAGTCAGCAATGCTGTTTCCTGAGAATTACTACAGAACTTAGGCTTCCCTAGAAGCCATCAAGAGATTTTAACTCCAAAATTTAAATCCATAGAAAAGTAACTACTTTTCTATTGTTTTATTTTCTGGTTTCTAAACTGCTGTTTAAATAAATGAACTGGTTTTCCTGGGATAGGTATTAAAAGCTTGTGTTTCCATTTTTTGTTAAGAAAAATATTCCCTCTGGTATTCATTCACGTTTTATAAGTGTTTGTATAAAGCTGAGAAAGTATAATTAATATAGTTACACCTTTGCTATTCTTACAGATTTTCCAAACACAGTGTTGAATATCCTTTTCTTTTGGTTGGTATTTTTGTTGCTTGATGAAAAGATTGGAATGGTCTTCCTATTTCCCCTTTTGTCTACCTTAAAAGAAAAAAAAAGTAAAACATTTTGTTCTCCTTGTAAGTTTTGTGAGAATTTTGTTTACCCTGCAGAGAAAACAGAAAGAACCCCCCAAATGCAAAGTCCAAATGCAACCCAAAATGCTCTCACTGGGTGCAAAACCCGAAAAGGTTGTTTCCTTGTGAGTTTTTTCCCTTTCATTCCTGCTTGGGTTTGGATCATTTCCAGAGATAAGGACTAACAGTCAGATCAGGTCACAAGTTAACCCTCTTGACAAGTAACAGAGGATGTAAAACCTAAATAAAAATGCCATTAAAGTGTCAGCACTGATTGCCTGTCCCTGCTGGTGACAGTATCCAGAGAGCAACCAGGAAGGCTGCATGTGCAGGAAGCACAAGTGGAACAAGGAATTTGGGTTATGTCTATCCAGGCTTGTACACATCACACAGGGCCTTACATATGCTATAATTTTGAGACCCACTCCATAGGAATTTCAGGGATCAGCTCATCTGGACCCCGGTAAAAAGGGCAAAATTTCATGCCATTTCCAAGAGTATTGGGAAAAGCATGATTGAGCATGTTCCTCTTGGAAAGCTTTGAGGGAGGGACTTGAGGTGCAGAAATGAAAAGGAGGTTGGCATAGCTGGATGGGTTGGCAAGGGATGGTGTAGAAACCCAAAAAACATCCTGGTAAAAAACCAGAAAGACAAAAAACCCCCCCATTTGGTTAGAAACAGCACCAAATATTTCATCCCCCCCCCAAATATTCAAAGATGCTCTAGTAACATCTGCTTTTGCAAAACATATCAGGAGCTTGAAGGCTGCCAGAACATCTGCAGGACCAGTGCTAGGGGTTTTCAGAGCAGCTGGACACAACTGGAATTAAGGATGGGAATTTCAGCATATGTGTTCACTGTGGGGATGTTTTTGTGGACAAATAAATTTTTCCTGATGGATCCGGAGGATGACAATGGAAGTGAAAGAGAAAAATTAGAAGTAATAGGACAGAGAGAAGAGAAGAGAAGAGAAGAGAAGAGAAGAGAAGAGAAGAGAAGAGAAGAGAAGAATGACAGAAAGAATCAGGCGAGGGGAAATTGTCGTCTTANAGAGGGGAAATTGTCCTCTTAGGGATTGTCCTCTTTTTACCATCAACATGTCCCTCTTGTACTATTTCGGTCACAACTTTTGAAGAGTTTGTGTGTCTCACCAGAGGGTAAGTGAATAATTCAGATGGTGGTCTGCACCCAAAACACCTTGAGTTTTTAGACTTTACAACTGAATTTTCTGGATTTTTTGAAAGTGGATATTTATAGAACAAGTGCATCAAATAAACTATTCTCATAAATCGCAATATCATCCTGATTTAACAACCCTACCTGGATAACTGGGAAAGAACCACTAAGTAAGGGAGGATTTATGGAGAGCAGACAATGTTAGCAGCTTTCTTTGTCCCTTAACACCAAAACCATTGAGAAAAAAATTACTTCCTTATGTTTGAACAATAATTTAGTATAATAATAATAATAGTCATGTTATTCTGTTTGGGTTTTGGCAGAAGGGGGTTTTGGAACCAAAGTGTTTCATCAGTGTTTCAGAGTTGTATCAGTAAAACCCATTTCTAATACACAAAACTTCTCGCCAAGATAGGTAATCTCCCATTAATGAGGCAAAGGAGTCCAAATTAATTTCTGAAACTAGGAGAAAAAACATAGAGGCAAAACTGTAGAAAGCAGATAAACTGAAAACGTATGTCATTCTTTCTTATAACAAATGCAAGTAATTGCAAGGAAATTTCATTTTCCTCCCCATTTAACCCCAATTATTTCCATTTAATCACAAAAATGTACCCTTTTCCCTCCAAACCAGCCTGCTTTGCGTGTGAAACATCATTTCCAGCATGTACTTGGGTCCAGGCATGTTCCTAATCCCCTAAAACAAACACAGCGAGCAGGACAGCACGTCCCAGCACATGTGGCACTGCTGGGAGGGCTCACTGGCCCAACAGGGATGTCTGGGAAAGCAGGCACAACAGGGATTTAGTGGGGCAGGAGCAATGCTGTCTTTGTGAGGAATCATCTTTTGGGGGATCAGGATTTGGTGCAGATGGCACCAAGCTGGGTGAGTGTTGATTTGCTTGAGGATATCCCTACAGTGGGAGCTGGACGGGCTGGTTTGGTAGGCTGAGGCCAATTGCACGAGATTAAATGAGGTGAAATCCTGCACTTAATCACAACAACCCCGTGCAGCACCACAGGCTGGGGGAAGAGTGGCTGGAAAGCTTCCCAGCAAAAAGGACCTGGGGGTGCTGGTCAGAAGCAACTGAGCATAAGCCAGCTGTGCCCAGATGGGCAAGAAGGCCCAGGGCACCTGGCCTGTACCAACACTAGTGTGGCCAGCAGGACCAGGGCAGTGACCATTCCTCTGTACTGGGCACTGGTGAGGCCACACCTGGAACCCTGGGTTCAGTTTTGGGCCTCTCAGTCGCAGAAAGATATTGAGGTGCTGGAGCATGTCCAGAGAAAGGAACGGAGCTGGGGAAGGGTCTGGAGCACGAGTCTGATGAAGAGCAGCTGAGGGAGCTGTGGGGGCTGAGCCTGGAGGGAAGGTGGTTCAGGGGAGAACTTACAGTTCTTTACAACATCCTGAAAGGAGAATGTAGAAAGGCTCTTCTTGAAGGTAACAAGTGAGAGTACAAGAGGAAACAGCCTCAAGTTGTGCCAGGAGAGGTTTGGCTTGAATATAAGTAAAAATTTCTTCACCGCAGTGGTTATCAAGCCTTGAAACAGGCTGCCCAGGGAAGTGGTGGAGTTACCACCCCTGGAGATATTTAAAAGAAGTGTAAATGTGGCACCTGGGGACATGGTTTAGTGGTGAACGTGGCAGTGCTGGTTTAACTGTTGAACTCAATCTTAAAGGTCTTTTCCAACATAAATTCCAAAATGATTCTGTGACTTGGTTGGTTTTCCATTAGATGGGCTTGGTGGCATCACAGCACTCCTGAAGTTCCTGATGGTTTCTTCTGCTCAGAGTGTCCTAGCAATTGCTTGCTGCTTTGGTTAATGTTGACTGCACATAATGGCATCTCCTCCTCTGGTTATCTGCCTATAGATGGTAATTTTTCTTTTTACTGAAATTTTCCACGAACAAAGAGCCATTTCTCAGAACAAGTTTCTGGTGGTAAATAATTGTTTTGCAATGTTAAAATATAATCAGTAAAGTGACAAAGTTTTCTTTGGCAAACTCCCACTTTGGAGTCATGACAAAATTTGGCAGAAGTCCCTTCTATGCATCCCTTGCCCCAAGAAAAATCACCAGGAAGCCTTTGAAATGTTTTGGGTTTGCAATGATACACACATGCTCAGCAAAGTCTTTGTGGTGCTGCATGGCTAAAACCACAGCAAATGCACTAAATGAACCTTCCTGAGCCTGTCCCTTCCTGACAGTCCAGGTGCCACAGGTGGCAGCACAGACAGCCATGCCAGGACCGATAAAAGCAGTTTTTTATTGCATCTCCAGCTCCTGGATGCCTCTGCAGTGCCCAGGGGGTTGTGTATGTGCTGGGGGTGGTGCCATAAGGAATGAGGATGCTCCAATAAGTTCAGAAAGGAGATGAGGAAGGAGTAGTTAGAGGAGACACACTGGAGCTGGGAATACTCACAGGGCCAGAATTGCTCTTACAGAAGTGGCCACCAGCACCTGGATTGGAAACCTGGAAAAGGCCCCGGAAAAGGGACAGCCATTTGCTGTCTATCAACAGTCTGCGTAAGGGAGCCCAAAGGTCCCCACTGGAGAGAGAGACAGCCTCTGTCACTCATGTTTTGTATCAGCAGATGGCCAGGAGCTGCATGGCTCCAGCTTCAGCTCCAGGTAAAGAACCAGGCTGGAGAGCAATGGATAAGTGATTCCTTCTGTGGTGGGAGTGGCCCAGGCAAGCTGCTGACCTAAAGACATTGCTTTTGGGTGGCAACCTGGCAGCACGGTGAAGAGTAGAGGTGAGCTCAAGCCATTGCTGTCAACATCCAGAGCACACAAAGTGGCCTGGCTCCTTTTCTTCACTTGTAATTGCTCTTACAGACTCTTGAGATCTTTTCTGCAAGAAAGGCAGTCAAAAGGAAACTGAAAACCACGTGGTTTTGGAGGGTCACCAGCTGCCAACGTGCAGCCTATATATCACAGTCTGGGAACAAATGCAACAAACTACTTCATCCTTCCACTGACTACACTGGGTCCTTAAAATGCTCTAAGCAAGGCTTTGCAGGATCCCACTCCACTCAAAGTCAAGCAAAGGCAGCAAGACCCATGAAAATCCCTTAACTCACACAGCAGTTCAGTGGCAGGTCTGCATAAGAGTATTCAGGGGCCCTTGACTTTTGGAACCTGCTGCGGTTTCTAGAACTGTCACCTGCTCAAGTGGGGCAGGGAGAGGAGATGCCAGCGCATCAGAGATGTAGATCCTTTCAGGGTGTGAATCAGAGCAATCTGCAGTAGGTGCCAAAATTTAGATTGCTTATTCAGACAGGAAAACACCTATCTCAATTAAAAGGGGGGGGGCGGGGAACACACACACAAATGTACTTTTGGCTGGAGCAAAGCCCAGAGAAGTCTCTTCTGCTTTCCAGTGTCAAGAGCTCTTTTGAGAGACTTTGACTATTGAAGGTTTTTACCAAGTCCCCATACAGAACATGGGGCCTTCCCCAGGACTGCCATGATTTGGCACTTATACACCCAGACTGCCTGGAAGGAGGCAAACTGGGAAATCCTTCCTGATAGAAACCACTGGGGCTTCATCCTTTGCTGTGGCCATGCACAGCGGATGAGGAGCACTTGGGCAGGTAAACCTCCTCCTGTAGCATCTCCCCCATCAGCTCTCCCAGTGCTCCACACACAAGCAGAGGTTTAAAACCCATTGCTTTTTCTCAATGTCTCCTTGCAGAGTTGACATGCTCTTCAGAGAACAGAGAGGACTGCTGACACTTCCTTTCTCCTGTTGTGTTCTGTTTGCTCTAGCAGATAGGCCATAATCCAAACCCTAATTTTTACAGGATTCAGTCAGTCCTGTCTCTGAAGTTTGTAAGTGTCTGCCCTGTCATCTGCTCTGTTCCCTCCACCCATGCACACAGCTCACAAGCTCCAAAGGAAATGTTTGTTTCTGCCAGGGCTTTGCTCAGCTGAGTAAGTGCTGGAGCCCACATGTTCAGGATTTTCCTTTTTACCCACAGCCTCCCTGGCACCCCTGGACCTGCAGCTGGAGGCAGCTTTATAAACTGCTGGTTGTTCAGTAAAGCAAATCTGAGACCTCGGGCACAAAAATAGCCTCAGAGGTGTTTGATGAGCTTCCTGCAGAGCAATCAGTGAGCCTGTGGGTTGTCTCATGAATTCATAGAGCAGGGGAGGAGCTACAGCCTGACTGAAAAACATTTCAGTTCATTCATAGAATCATAGAATGGTTTGGATTGGAAGGGACCTTAAAGCTCATCTCGTTCCAACCCCTCTGCCATGGGCAGGGACACCTTCCACTATCCCAGGTTACTCCAAGCAGGGACACCTTCCACTATCCCAGGTTGCTCCATCCAACCTGGCCTTTAACATTTCCAGGGATGGGGCATCCACAGCTTCTCTGGGAAACCTGTGCCAGGGCCTCACCACCCACCCTCACAGTAAAGAATTTCTTCTTAATATCTAATCTAAACCCACCTTTTTTTTTTTTCNTATCTAATCTAAACCCACCTTTTTTTTTTCAGTTTAAAACGATTCCCTCTTGTCCTGTCACTACATTCCCTCATAAGAGTTCCTCCTGATCTTTCCTGTTGGCTTTCTGCAAGAAGTGGAAGGCTGCTATGGGGTCCCGCTGGAGCCTTTTCTCCTATCGTCTAAACAGCTCCAACTCTCAGACTGTTCTCATGCAAGAAGTGCTCCAGTCCCCTGATCATTTCCATGGCCCTCTTTTGGACATGCTCAAGCAGATCCCTGACTTATACTGGGAATCCCAGAGATGGATGCAGCACTCCAGGTGGAGTCTCAGGACAGCCAACCAGAGGGGCAAAACCACTTCTTTTAACATCCATAGCCCAATTTCTTCATCCCTTTCTCAGCCAGGAGGTAAGAATGAGATAGGTCACTGGTGGCTTGGGAAGAGGTCAGAGGGACCCTTGTGTAGAGCTATGCCAGGGCCCACCAGGGAAGGGCTGGACCAGCCAAGAAGGGAGGAGGAAAGTGCAGACCAGCAGGTTGTTCCAGATGACATTTCTGTTCCACTTGCCCCGACCAGAGAAGAGCAGAGAGCCTCCAAGGCCAAAGGCATTTATTTATCTGCCATGCCAGTAAACTCCAGGCAGACCACGGAGAGGATGAGCCTCCCGGTCTCTGCTCACCATCTGAGGACAAACACATGGCCACATCAGAAGGGGTGCTCACTTGAACTCTTTCCATGCATTTCCATGGGAACAGGCAACTGTTTGTTTCCTTCTTTTTAATATTTCTCTTATGATAATTTCTGAAGTACTCTGCTTGCTGGAGACTTGGCCTGAAGAGATAAGGAAGACAAAATGTCACAGAGTGTTGTCAATAAATTATTTTTCCCATTTCTTGATGCCAGGAAAAGCAGTTCTTGCTGCAGGAAAACAGATCATGGGTTATGCTGTCTTCAAATTATTTGTTTCAGAGATGTCAGAAATTGCAATGTGCACCTATAAGTACAGTGTGTTAGTTGGAAGCTGGCAGCAATGAAAACCATTTCTGTAGTAAAAGGAAATATCTTATAACTTGTTCTCTCTTTTCTTGTCCATACAGAGGTGATTCAGGCTCATTTTAGGATTACAATCTATGCTTTTTCAATTCTTCATTTTGCTCCCTGTGAACACATGATGAAGAGCTAACTCTTGCCTTATGAAATATATCTTATAATTGTGTCTGGAAGCAGCACGGCTCACCTGGAGAGTCGGCAGTTGTGACTTTACAACATTTTCAGTAGCTATATTGACACTGTTCAGGTTGACAGTTTCCATGCTGGTGCTGGTCTCTGCCTCAGTGCATGGAAAAAGTCGTTTCCAAACTGTCAACTACTTGCAACTGAAAAACATTTTCTTTCGCTCTAAATATTTTTGCTGACTTTTTTACCATCACCATCTTTGGAGCAAAAAACTGCAGTCTGATGTGGGCATTTTTATGTCTAGTCTATTACTTCAGAGGAAAAATCCACACCAATTCAGGCAGGTTATAATGAATGGCTGAAAATTCTTCAGCTGCAGACAGTCGGCCAAATCTCCTTTTAACCACTGATCAGTGGTGGATCCCCAGCATTGTACCACGGTTGGGTAGTGCAATGTGATGGTCCCAGTGCTGCCACTTGCTAACAGCTTCTGCCAGAAATCACCATCTGTAGCCACATCCTAATGTCACCTGGGAAGTCCATTCTGTAGCCACACATTTAATACCTCAGCCTACAGAGAGAAAAACCACCATTAATCTGAAATTGCTCCAAGACTGAGTGCATGGTCAAAAAATAAGGAAGAAATTCTTTCTTGTGAGGTTAGTGACTCATGGGCACAGGTTGCTCAGGGAAGCTGTGGATGCTCCATTCCTGGAAGTGTTAAAGGCCAGACTGGATGGGACTTTGAGCAAACTGGGATAGTGGAAGGTGTCCCTGCTCATGGCAGGGGGACTGGAAGTGCAGTAAGAGCTGTGGGCAGCCTGGGGACAGGTATTGGGGTTCCAGACTGAGCCCTGATCAATGGAGCGTGGTGAGTGCTGCACTTGGAGTGCCCATGACAGGTACTTTGTTCTGTGCACTGACCCAGGGGCTAAACGGGCTGGAGAAAGCAAAATGTAATCACACTGTTTAATTAAAAGATAATGGAAGCTTTCCAGCCACATCATTACAGCTCATGCAGAGACAAAAATCCCTGTTCTCCTAGAGGGATAAATTAAAACGCATTGTCACACTGGGGATCAAGTTGATCTGAACTTCGTATTCTTCATCTGCCGTGTTCTTAATTCTCCTTGCTTTTAATTGACTTCAGATTTTCTCTGGTTTCGCAAATTCAATTTTGAAGCAGATTCTTTGTATCCTTTATGGAACAGGCTTCACAGGGCTGGTGGGGGGCTTTGCACTGCTGGTAAGTAATGATATTTTCTCTGCAGCAGGAGCCGGGGTCAAGTGAGATGCGAAGTGTGGAGTTCACTGATGAGCAGGGAGTGGGAGGAAGCAGCATATTTGCAGCTGTAAAACAGGGGGACGTTAAGAAATTACAGGCAGCTTGGGGAACACACAGCTCATTAGCCCAGTGGGTAGAAAATGCATTGCAGATGCAGCAGCCTTGCTGGAACTCCAGAGTGGAAGAGGTGGAAAGGAACTGTGCAGGCAACAGGCAGCTGCCAGTGGTGATGGAGGGCAGACATGAGGGCCACAGCTGCTTCTCATGAATGTCACAACACACAATGGGGAGAAAATCATCCTTCTCACAGGTAGTGCTGAATCCTCTGCCTAAAATGTTTTTCTGGGCACCAAACTGACAGCAAAGAGAATGGGGCATGAGTCAAACTTGTGGGGACAGGATGAAAGACCTCAAAACCCACAGAGATTTGGGCTCCCAGAGCAGGAGGGGTCCCAGAGTGTACTCTAGCCACTGGGCTGAAGTTCAGTTTTGGGATATAAGAAGGTTTTTAGGTCTTCTCCTTTGACTTGCATGCAAAGTTAAAGGAAATTTGAGAAATGGGAACTGGAACCCAGGGTTTAGCTTCACATTTTACTGCTTTTTTTCCTTTCATTCTTCTTCTGTGGGGATGTTTGCTGAAGTGCTAAGTTTTCTCTTTCTGAGAACATATATTTGGAGGAAGCGCCAAGGACACCATAGATGGATTTTCTGAGTTTTGCTCAGGCTCCATAATACAAGTGGCAATTTAGTAGGATAAGCTCATTCCTTTTCTCACTTTTATGGATTTCATTAAGAAGAATGAACAGGCAAGAATTCCTCTAAGCAATCATATTACCAGCCTAATTTTCTAGACTTTCATTAAAGCAATTAAAGATAGAATGATGCAATGACCCGGTTCAGGACCTAATTAAGACTGAATCAATAAATCAGTAGGTTTAAATCACCACCATAAGGCTACAGATAATCGAAGGAAGTTATGAGGCTGAAGCTGAACAGAATTACTGTATTACATCGCCATAGGAGAATTTAAAGAATTAAATACTTTGCAGTTGAGGTGCTCAGCTCATCTTACTACAACCAGCTTAGTGGCAATGGGCACAGCCTGGTACAAGTCCATCAGCTGCTGGGGACCATGGCCTGGGTGCAAGGCAGAACAGCCCTGCCAGGCCATCCATAGCTGTAGGTATCCTTGGACATGGTGACTTCCAGGAACACGTCAGGATCCCATCCATCTGCTCAGCCACATTTGGAGCTAAATCATCTCATCAGTCTGTCACCACCCTCTTTGCGCAGATAAGTGAAGCCTCCAGGTGTCCTGCTAACAAACCCTTCTTAACCATCACTGTTGGCTCTTTCCTGAAGGTCTCTGACTTTCTTCCAGAGGAATTGCTGGTCAGTTGGTTCTTTCCACAGATTTAACGGGAACCATTGGTAAACTCAAGCACATGGTGCCCTCTGCATACCGCAAATACTTGGAGAGGGAAGAGGAGCTGGAAGTCCCTCAGTTCAAGTCTCCAAGATGATTGTCAGTGGACTCAGCAGTGAACTTGTTGATATTTGGTGGCAGCAAAGCTGCACATTGTCTTCAGAATTCAGCCCTAGTCTGAGCATAGATGAATTCCCTCTTTAGATATTGTGGCCAAAAACTAATTGATATACATGTTAAAATCCTATCATTTGAGTACTGACAAGGCACAGCAGTCTAGTTCCAAACGTTCAATTTATGCCACGTTTCCCTCTGCTTTGGTCTGATAGAGACACTGCAATCATATCATATCACATCACATCACATCACATCACATCACATAACATAACATTGCATTGTATTACAACTCCAAGTGTGTGTCCACCATGTACACACAACATCATTGCACAAAACACAATAGGGCAGTGGAGCAGCCACAGAAGTTATTCACTCCCTTTCTTGCACATGGGTGGAGACTCATGCAATATTACAACTCCAAGTGTGTGTCCACCATGTACCTGTGTTCTATTTGTTGAGAACAAGAGTGTTTTTGTCAACTCCCATTGAAGGTCAGTATGGGCTCACCATGACTGTAACTTTGGTTTTTCTTTGTAGTGGAACAGGGATCTGATCCACTTAGGTGCTACACTGAGCTGCACTGGGTCAAAGACTGGGAGGGAAAGTTACATTTCAGATGCTACTTCGAGCAAATGCAAACTTGAAGATGTGATATGTGATTCTTTAGTATGGTTGGTACCTGCCCAGCTGGACTGCAACAAAAAGAAGCATTAGTCTGAGATTTATTAAGCATTTTGATCACTGTTAGACTGCAAGCTGAGGCACAGATGTGAACACAGATCTTCCTTCTGCCCTAAAGAAAGAAAATGAAAAACATACAAAAGTCTACATGGCGCCAAAGAAAGCACAAAGTTCGTGAGTTTGATGGGAACAACAAATTGCCTCTCAGCTCTATTATTATTAATTTCCCTAAACAAAACACTTTCATGAAGAAGGTAAACGCATCATTAATTGACCGTAACTTTATCAACATACTGCAATTATAAAAAGAAAAACCCTGAAGATTAAAAAATAAAAGAAACTTTTGAATTCAGGATAAACAAGCAAAGTTTGGAAGTCAGGAATTTATTCCAGTGTAATCCAGAAAGCCCAAACGCCAAACAATCTGGAAATACTCAATTGAATACTTGCAGTGATAATCCAGATGGTCCTTCTTCCCCTCTCGCACAGATATAAAAAGTGGTTATCACCACAATAATTCAGCATGGTTGAGAGGGCTCACCAAACAGGGACACAGATGTACTAGGCAGGGCACATACCCACAGTGATGTAGGTGGATACTCTCCCTGAGGGATGTCCAGAGGTGGGAGGAAGCATTATATGGTGGGAACAGCACATCCTCTTATCCCTATGGCATCTTATGGTGTCCTGGGATTGCTTTTGGGCAGTGCAGGCCCATGTTGTCTCCAAATGGAAAGATCCCCAAAGGGATTCTCACAAGACCAATATGGTTTTGTGGATTCACAGACAAGCTGGGAAAGTTGTTTGGACTGAAGGAAGAGATTCAGTGTAGGCATAACCACAGAGGGTCGGACTGTTTACACTGCTCAAGTGCTGTATTTGAAAGTCCTGTGCAGAATGCCTCTTCCTCAGCGTCACCTGCTCCCGAACCACAGGGGTCTATCCCTGCTCAGGTTGGATGGTCCTCAAGGTTGTGCACCTGTGCCTTCTCTGCTTCAACAGGTATCACTCATTCAAAACTCCTCTTGGCTGTGAAAGAAGAGCTACCCACAGCCCACTGGAGCCCTGGTTCTGCCAAGGGACAGTGCTGGAGACCAGGAGTGAGAAATGGGGTTTGTGTAGCACGAAGAAAAGCTGATGTATGGCATAAACCAAACCCTCAGTGCATTCCAGCACTCTGAAAGCCTTCAAAGTAAGGACAGACCCCTTCCCTCTAATGCAAACATGGCTGTGGATTTTGGCAAGGTTGCAAGCAAAATATTTTCTACAGTTGCATCTTGGTCTTGTTCTCTGGCTTCTCTGTACTGATGTTTTATCTCCCTTGTTGCAAACAGCCAAGAATTTGTGGCTGAGCACATAGCAGCAAAGAAAATGTACAAAGATCAAGTAAATACTGGTATGACATCATCAGGATGTCATGTACCAGGATTTCAGTGGTCCTGGGGTGATCTTCTGCCCAGTCTCACTGGGAGCTTGGAAGAGCCTGGTGCACTCTGAGTGACCACTGAACCTTGGGAGGAACCCATGACTTTAAAACCAAAACACAAAGTTTTCCTGGTTGAGATTTTAGTTCCATGGTGAAATGTGGGATAGACCTTCATCTACTCTAAGCCTGCAGAATTTGAGCCAAATCCAGCTACCTTACACACAGGTGGGAGTGAGGTCCTTAGTATGAAAGGAATGTCACAGTTCAGGCTTATGTCATGTGGGAAGACTGTACAGGATCTGTTGCTCCTCCTGACACTGCAAATCACGTGTTTGTGCCTCAGTGTCACACACCACCTCCAACAAACTTCCAGACAGCATTTTTGTACATGGGTGTACTTGTCCAAAGATGTACCTTGCCACGGATGTGTCCCTCCAGAGCACAAATCCGAGGTTATCTCACCTGTCCTGGTACAACTTACCACCAAATCCTAATTCTGGGAACATAGTTGCACACCACAGCTTTCAAATACTTCTGGGGTTCTGGGGATTGTTTCTTCATTCACAAAATAAAAGCTTTGTAAGTAAGTTGCCTTTCTCTTTATATTGCTATGAGTTGGCTATTGTCACTGCTGTTTGTTTCAGTTCTGTTACTGAGCCAGGTGTCTAAAACCACCTGGCTTTGACCTCAAGCACAGGCTGACCTGCCTGCTGGGCATGTTGGTTTTGCCACTTATTTTAAGGGGGGAGGAATTCTCGTGTATCAGTGAGTGAAAACCAGAAAATAAGAAACAACAGTGGAGAAAATTAAGAAGAAAATAAAGAAAAGCAAGTCCTAACACACCCCAGGAACATAGTCTGAGGAAAATTAAGCCAATGAGAGAGCACACACAACAGTCTTTGGACAGCATGGCTGACTGCAAAGGGACTCAGAAATTCTCACTGATGAAAATCCTGTCTCTTTTGATGATTCCCACCACAGGGTGTGTAAGTCACCAGGACCAAGTCAAAGGTGTAGCAGTCTCCAGCAAGTACATGTCTCTTCCCCAGTCCTACGCCAATATTCTCAATGCCCAGGAGACAGCGGTGTCTCCATATGTTGACATTCAACACCATTTCCACTGACAGCTTTAGGAAACATCTGAAGGACAAATCGTCCTTTTTATTCATTTCCCTATGGAGTGAACTGGCGAAAAAGAAAATCTCATTATTCTCCTTTGGGACATAAAGGAACATCATTGCATAAAACACAATAGGGCAGTGGAGCAGCCACAGAAGTTATTCACTCCCTTTCTTGCACGTGGGTGGAGACTCATGCACTCAAAATCATCAGACTTCACATCAGGCTGATTTAATTGGATTTATTGGAGGAAAACAATTAGTCATCCCTTTAAATTGTCATTATGATAGAAATCTCGATATGTATACATGATTGTCAAGGCAGAGAACCACTTGCGATGTAGCCCCATTAACAATTTGCAGAACTGCAAACTCATTACGCAGATAAAACTTTTGCGATGCCTTAATACATGCATGGAGTAAATACACATTCTCCCTTCTTTTTGGACATGGATGCTGTTATGAACTTGTATCAATCACAAGACCTGCAATATTAGGCACACTGACATTCCTTGATTAAGATTTAAGCCTTTGTAGAAAACATGCTTGCATTTTCATTAGAAGTCAACTGAGGGATGTTTTGCGGTTGGGGATATTTGGGGAGTCACTATTCTGGGCAGATTAGGCTTTTTTTTTTTTTCATTGTTCTCTGACTCAAATAAAATATCTATCCAAAAGAAGGCCCAAACAGACCAAAATGTTGTTTCTCAACTAGAGACCAATGTACAGCAGGTCACTGATGTCACACTGACCAGAAACATGAGTTGCACTGACTAAGCTGCAACCTTCCACACTCTCCACTTTGGGGGTAATGCTTGATCTAGTAAGACTCAGCATGTGTGATGCCGTGCTGGGCTCAGGGGATGCAAGATGAGAGATGGAAAAGCTCAGAGCTGCTCGGAGCAACCCCTAGGATCTCCCTCCCACCAGGAACCACAGCCCACATCCACCTTCTCATGGAGCCTCGTACCAGGTGCTGCCTCAGCAATCTGAACTCAGGCTTTACAGCTTACTACTGTAATTGATGATTTCTTGTGCTGGCATATAGTGATTCAGCAATGGCACAGCCCTGGCTGAGCACCAGCCTTGAAGGTGGGCTCAAGACCTCTTGGTGTTTTTGGCCACCATGGAGCATAATTTCCAAGGACTATGCCACCAGCATGGTGCTTGCTCTCCGGCCCTGCTGCCTGCCGTGCCCTTGCCAGGAACACAGAACAATTTCCCAGTCCTTTCAGATGACTCTGCTTTGAGTGTTGGGAACTCCAGCATCTTCCACACAGCAGCCACTCAGGAGCTGGGATCAAAGTCCTGCTAATGCCCACAAGAGGTTTGGGCTGGAGCTAATACAAGTACCATGGAGCCATTCCTGTACCCTGCCTTGGAAAGACCTGCACAGATGAAAATGGGTCAATGACTAAGGGAAGAGAAGGCAAGAGCATGGTTTCCATGTGGAGGAAGGAAAAATACCACACCAAACTCTCCCACAGATAAATGGTATTACTTGGAGATTCAAGGACTAAATGGTAGTATTTAGGTGGTGATGCTTTGGAAAAGATGGGATAGTTTAGCTCAGCTCTCTGTGCTATTTTGTGCAGGCAAAGAATCACAGCATCTTGGTCCCCAAAATGCAGTTCATTCTGCAACAGGTGAGAAAGAACTATTGTGTAGGAAGAGAAAAATGCTAAGAATTCAGTGAACTAATCTGAATTTTCACTAGGAAAAACAAACCAAAAGAAAAGAAGATTAAACGAAGAGACACACCAACATGTTTCTTGGTAGCTCTGAGTGTTAGTGACCCAGAGAAGGAATTTTTGATGCAGATTGAATTCGTAAGTGTTGTATTAAAAAAGGGTTTCTCACCTCCCCAGCTCCCTGTTTCTATACCTGTGTATGTGACTGCTGCGTAATTTTAAGCTGCTCTGGATGGTGACTCTTCCTGTACATGCTGCAGAGCATTCAACAGAAAGACGAAATACATTACCAGGCTTCGCAGTATCTTGTTTACAAAACATCAGCTTTTGCATTTACTTAAACTTAACAGTGGATTCGAGTTACAGATACATTGAGTCATTTAAAAGCAATACATAGAAGTAATTCCCTCAGAGAGAAGGTTGGGTTGAATGTGCATAAAGAAAAGGCTCGGGAAATATAGAAACAGTGAACAGCAGTTTAATACATGCAGTGCAGTATCATGCATTTATTGGACAGTTGATGTCATCATTAGTTCAGCAGTGTTTTTTCACAACGCTTGCGAGCGCACATGCCCTGATTCCACTCTGGAGAATGGAAAAACTGTTAAGAGCCATTCGACTGACCTTAGCATTTATGAAGAAAAAAAAAAAGCTACCTGGACAGATAAGTGGCACTGTTTGTGGTGGGGAAGGGTGTTTTGAAAACCAGAGCCTGGGCTGGAGAGCCTCTGTCCTCCACTACAAACACTATTTACACAGCTTTGACCCAACCGTGCAAAAGTCAGACAAAAAAACCTGGACCAACTCCTGATCTCCCAGCGGAGGGATCTGTGATCCCTGGGGCCACAATGCACGTCCACACGCAAACACACACACGTGTCACAGAGACCTGAGCACCCTGCAGACATGGTGGGAAGGCAGGACCCGGCGGCAGGGATGTGAGGGAAAACCAAAGATATTGGGTAAAACTTGCTGCTGGGCAATATGGGATGACTGGTTTACCAGGGGAAACTCTTGTTCATGCAGTGTTTGTGAGTAGGTTGCTGTTCCCTCACTCAGCCATTGCTGACCGTGATTTGCCAACTAATCCTCCACTCTTGGTCTTGATGCTGTTTTCCTTGGATACTGTAGTCTGTGTGTGCTTCTGCTTTTTGCTTGAATGAGTGTTTGAGTTTCTGGTACAAACAAACATGATAAGGAAGGCAAAACTCCCTTCCCATGAATAATTTTTGGGATGCATTCAGGCCCCAGTTCAGACAGGTAAATATGCATGGGAGCAAAAACATGAGTAATTGCATCAGATGAGAATTTCCATATGCTGAATGGAAGCTACTTCTGTACCTTGGGGCTCAGCCTAGAAACTATTATTTTACCAGTAGATGAATCCCCTGATTCTTTGGAAAGAGCAAAAGGAACAGGCTACAGCCTGCATGATCTTGCTGGCAAAGTCAGTCTGGTGTTTTTATCTGGTGCTCATTCAGTGCTGCTCAGGGTTGGAGCTGTTATCACAGGAGAAAGTAATAGCACAGGTTTCCCTAGAGCTGATCTACTTAATGTCAAGTTCACATCAAAGGGCAATATCCTCTCTGCTTGCCAATGGTGAAAGCTATCTGGCTTTCTCTGGCAGTTTGTTTCCCTAAAAATAGGAAGCGGACATCCTTGGGGCCAGCTGCTACTGCATTTTATGGGTACCCTGGAGGCCCATGTTCTAGTTTGCAGAAGGTTTGGGGAGAAAACGCTGAGATCAGGGGTTATGCTGGCCCTGGAACAGAAAAAACCTTAGGACAAGACCTGAATTTCCTCAGAACCAGGCAGGGACCCAAAAGAACTGGTAATAAAAAAAATAGTGTCAATGACCATGGAGGTATGCAGGACACACACACAGCAGAAACCCCTATCCAATGCTTACAGCAGAACTACATGGAGATGTCTACCAGTGGACTCACACCCCTTTCTGTGGTTTGATTCATGTCAGGAATGAACCTCTATCCATTGCTTGGTTTTATTTCGGCACCACAACCATAACAGACACACAAGGCATAGGTAAAATCCTACTTTTTTTTTTTGTACCCACTACTCTAATGGCACCTGTACAACAGCAACCAGGACAGAAGAGAGAGCAGCAGCAGAAGAGTGACAGAGTCTCAGGAAAGCAGCACTGCCAGGCTTTCCCCACACTCCTACTTCCCCACTAGCTGTGCTGCAGGGCCAATATCCATTTCGTGCTGCAGGAGGGGTGATCCAGCAGAGAGTTAGGATGCACTGGGAATGAAGTCACATGCAAAATCATCAGCAGAAGCCCCTGCCACTGCAATACTGACTTTCAGCTCACAGAGTCCACGGGCAGCCTGTCCTCACAACTTCTTCTGCAGGCTAAGGGGCCAGCTGGAACTTTTCTGGGTTTTTTTTGTTTTGTTTTCCCAGCAAGAGCACTGCTGTTGGCATCAGAGATGGCCTCTGTGACTCTGGAGGTAAAAATCAACAATCAAAGCTGCAAGCAAAGAAAAAGAAGGGGAAGGAGCTGAGGAAAACAAGTTACAAAGGAAAAGCACATTGGTACCAGTAAAGTAAAGCAGAAAAGGGTAACAAACAAAGTCCAGGCTGAAGTCCTCATGCAAGCAGCAAAATCACAGATTGTTTAGTAGGACAGTTCATTGGAAAAGAGCCCAGAGTGATTTTTCTACCTAGTCCTTCATGGCAAGGCCAGCTGGGGGTTTGTTTTGAAGCTTTCTCCCCATGCCCACATTATTTACTCCACCTTTGCATTCTCCTGTGAGAATTGCTGAGCAGAGGTGGGCTGGGGCAGGGGGAGGACACACAAAAGCACTGGAGCATCCCTGGCAAGCAAGGCCAGAGTGTTTGCCCTACCAGGCTGTGCTGCCAAGGGGCAAATGACTCCAGCTTACCCCACAAATCTGGCCTGGGTACTGCCAAGTCACCACTGGTAACAGATTTACCCAGATTTAAACTGAGAAGTTTTAACCAAGTGATGCTTCAGGAGAGATCTCTAAGCATTTGGTGAACCTCGGTCAGGTCTCCAGCTGTGTTCCACTGATACAGAAGAAGAGCTCCCCACCACCAAAACTGTAGCAGAAAGAAACAATTTTGCTCTTAAGTGCTTCTGTTTCTTATCTTAAGATCCCAGCAATTGATAGCAAGCCAAAGAGAACGATGATAAATTACACAACTAAGGCAGAATATTACTTGCAGAAACAAACCAAATCACACTAATTCCAGCAATGGGAGGAAAGAATACCCTTCCCAACAAAAAAACCCACAGAAAGCATCCAGCAAGGAGGGGCAGCCAGCGCTTGGGAAGCCCCCAGCTGCAGGACAGCATGTCTGCCTTTGCTCCCATCACTGCTCTTTGTTTTGGAGACGGAAATCCATTTGCTTTTCTTTTTTCTGCAAAATTCATTTGGATGCTGTGTTTTGATCAGTGGCCTCAGTAACTGCTGAGGTCAAGTTCAAACCAGACCTCAGGTTTCAGAAGAGGAGGCACAGAGGGAACACTTGAGCCCTGACCTTTAAAACTGCTCTACAATGACAAAATTATTCCCTAACCAAATCCTGCTTTTGGTTGCATGTGTGTAAATGTGGGGAGCTCCACTGATGCCACACTGGGAGACTGTCTATTTACAACCTGAAATTGGAGCAGAACAGGGCCAGCTGGGCTTATGAAATCATGGGGGTTCAAATTACCTTGAATTTTTTGGGGTTGGAGTCTCTCAAAACTTCCTAACTCAGGCTGGTAAAATAAAGGGGCCTTAGATTGAGTTTAAAATGTGTTATACTTGTGTTTTGATGCTTTTGCAGCAGACATAAAGAGCTCTGATGTAAATGCTGATAAAAAGTGTATAGTGGCAATGGCAAGGGGATGGGGGCAGGAGCGTGATTTGCAGCAAGGAGATCCCCTGCCCTTCAGTCTGCCCAAATCTTGGTCAGAAGTCTTCACTGTGGAAATTATATGAAGTTTCGCTATAAGCCCACAACAGTTCAGTACATGCTGTCTTTCCTAAGATGAGAAATTGAAGTTGAAGCCTTTCCAGTGTGAGCATCCATGACAGCTGCAGCACGGTGGGGTGCATGGGGGGTCCCAGGGGCTCACGCAGGTGTGCCACAGCCCTCTGAAAACAGGGAGCAGCCTAACACAGAGGAAACTAGGGATCTGGTGCAACAGATCTAAATGCCACTGGAGGAGTAGCTATTTCAAACAGTCACTGCTCACTGCCATCTGCTTTTCCAGCTTTTTTTTTTCACCCCAGCTTTCTTTTTAGTAAGATGGATGAAATCCCAACTGTGCCGGCTGAAGCCAACCAACTAAAGCTGGAGCAGGATATAGAAGTCTCAGTGAAAAATACCTATCTTATGGCTTTTCCCAGCACGGGCACTATTGCCTGATACATTCAGCTCTGTCCATGACTGGCTTTCACAATTTCTTGTGCAGAATAAATGAGGCAAGTGTGGCAACCGAGCACGCTGCAGGGAATTGTGCCTCTGGCAGGGATGGACCTGTCTGGGATGTGAGGGGCTCAGAGTGCCCAGTGAAGGGCATCTGCCTCTGCCACCTGCCTCCCTTCTCACCTCCTTGAAGCAGAATCACAGATGGGAATTTCACTGAGGTAACCTGGAGGGAGCCCTTTAGCAAATCTGGGCAAGTTTGCTCTCGTCTCTTGTTTTAAAATGCTTTAATGCACAGCAGCACAACAGTCGTGGTGGCCGTTCCTGTACGATGCACCAGCATAAACAGCCTGGGAAGTGCATGCATTCAGTAATTAAAAAATGGGTAAACTGGGCTTGCTTTGGTGTATGAGCTTCTGGGGAGGAGGGAGAGCCAGTGCCACCACTGCCTCCAGCTGTGCCTGTGCCTTTCCTGCTGGTCCTGCTGTCCCAGCTCAGTGCTCCTTGTCAACCCCCAGCCTGAGAGTGTGACGGAGCTACACTACACCAGATCCTGCACGTTGCACCCAAGATCCCACCAGTGCTTTACAGAGGGGTTCAAGCATCACGCCTCTCCTCTCCCCTCTTTTGACCACTCTGGGAGGTGCTGAGCATCAGCAATGCCAGGCGAAGCCCTGAGGAGCTGTGGGTGCTCAGCAGCTCTGCCATGAAGCCCTTGGGCTGGACGGACCCCATGCCCGAGGCCACACTAGGTGGAGGCTGGTGAATTAAATGTCTTGTTTGAGGGCAGCACAGCAAATCAGCACAGCAAATCATCAGGACGATGATTCCCAGCCCTTTCTCTTCTTCCTCTTTGCTCACAGCACACAGCGACTCAAAGGAGATGGGAGCTGCAGGATGAGACCATGCTCTGTCCTTTCCCTTGCGCAGCTCTGCTCAGCTCCTGCCTGACACCGTGTACCTGCCTCTCCTCTGAAACAAGGGTGCCAATCCCCAGCACCACGGGAATGAGGCCAAGGATGAGCTAACTCCCAGCTGGTGGCAATTTAATTCTCCCCATGGCTTTCAAGGAGGAGGATGGAGGGGAAAACAGCAGTTTCTTAATCTGAGCAGTAACAGCTCTGCTAAAGCCAGACAGACTTGCAGTCCAATTTGAGGAGCAAGAAATGGCATTCCATTGAAATCCTCCCATGTTGCAAAGTTAACGCCAATTCCTACTTACAGAAATAGCCTATCCCCCAGCAAACTGGAAGAGGGACATTACTCGAAGTAATTTTTAAAAGAAAAAAAAAATAATGCTCAGAAAAGTATTTCTATTTAAATAATCCAGTTGAGATGTTTGTAGTTAATGGAAAAAAAAACAACATATACCGTTACCTACACTGAGAAAAGAGTAAATCACTGGGGGAAAGAATGAGTGTTCATTAGTTAGAACATTGCTAGACTCACATACATATATATATTTTTATATATATATATATATATGTACAGCACCAGAGACTGTTAGATTCCGTTCCTCCTGGAGTCATTGCAGTTTGTGATAAATGAAACATTTCAGAATTGCAGTATAAAATATGGCCATAAAAAATCTTCTTTCTTCTAGTCCTTGGCCCAGCAGGGTGGGACGGCGCCGAGGCCGCCTGCCAGCCCCGCCGCCTGCCCGCTCCTCGCCGCCCCGGCGCTCACTTGCTCCCTGTGTGCACTGTGGTCACTGTGGTGGGTCTGGGTCTCCGGTCCCCTCCTACCGCAGAAACGCCTGAAGAAGCAGATGAAACAAAACTACAGAGAGTGGATGGAGACATACCTAAAAGGAAAGCCAGAAACACAGTTAGAAATGTTATTTTTGGAGGCGGGAACTTGGGCGAAGCTGAGTTTGTTTCATAGCACGCTACGGAGCGGAGAGGATTGCAGCTGGAGAAGGGGCTGCTGCTCTTCCTGCAGTGCTGGGTTGGCTGGGTACCTCCACGGGGCATCTTCTGCCCATGGTCATTCACCTACTGCCACCACCAGCAGTGCACACACATCTCACAGGGACTCCATGTCCAGCCTTGGCATGGGTTCAGCCACACTGATGCCCCATTTCCAGGGCTGAAGACAGAGTGGTGGGATTCAAAAATTCCTCCAGCATCGTACTTGCTCAGAGTAATTTCCTCCTGGGCATGTTAAAGATGATTAAATGTCTCATCATGGCCATCTAGCTAAATGAACAGACTGTGCATCTTGGCTAAACACATTTCCCCAGGCATCCTGGGAAGCTGCTGATAAAGAAGTACAGTGGGTCAAATTCGTTGCTAAGTTCCAGTAAATCTAGAGGGAATGCAAATTTGTGTGACTTGGACATCACTCTAGTGACAGCTCACATTGCTCCAGGCTTCACTGGGATGTCTCCAGGACTTCCAGCTGAGATGTAGGTTGACGTGAGGTGGAGCATCTCTTGAGTACCAGTATTCTGGTGCTGGAAAAACTGTAGAGTGAGGACCTGGCATGGTCACCTTGCTCTGATGAGATGCAGGCTCAGAGTGATTAGAAATACAGTTCATTTTTCCAGACTGGTCAATAAAGGATGGATGAATCCTATATTAATATATTCTCGGACAGAAGTTTGACATGGCCTTTTGACTCCTCAGGATCTTTTTGATACTTGTTAGGACTTTCAACTACTTTTCCATGCTTCAAGGTGCCGTTTCAACCTCAGGGATGACTATGATGCACCTACACTTGGCCACATCCCATTTCCCATTGACATTTGACAGCCTGGCCTCCCACTGCAATTTATCTATAACCTCAAAAATACAGAGCTCTAGGACCCACAAATAATCTAGGCAGTCGAGTCATGACTAAATTGAATAAACCAGCCATGGACTGAGAATCAGGCCAGTACACTTGAGAAATCCTGACCAGTTCCCTTAGGAATCCCTTCCCGTTCCTGACAGGTGGCGTAATCCAGCCCAATGCCTGATCTCTGCTCTGCCCTACTACAGAGATCTCAGATGCAGCCTGACATAACCTACTCTCAAGCAAAGGCCATACTTAATTGTCTTCAGTGATGTGAAACTGCTGCATTTGAAACTATTTGGAGACCTCATTAAATGTCTATTAATAGCATCAGGCAGCATTCTATTGTGTAATGGTGGCACAGCTGGATCATGTAACTTGCTGCATGGGATCTTTCTCATGCAAAGAATCTGTACCCAGAGAAAACGGCTGAGAAAGGAGAGGCAGGACAGAGACCTCCCAGATTTCCTTTTTCCTACCAGGAGGTACTGGATGGAATGTATTTGATATGTTAGCTCCCTCTTAACTCGTTCTATTTGCTGCTGGCTCTCCTCATTGGTTCTCTGGGGTGCCAGGATCTCCAACTCTTTAAATGATTTCTTTGAGGAAGGAAAGCTCTTCTGCATTGTCTGCCAAGCTGGGCTTAACCTGGGATGCTTGGAAATCTTCCAGTGTTTTTCTGCCTTGTATTTCTGGCATGTAAAAACTCATCCTATCTTAACACATCTGGTTTGATCCTTCATGTCCTGGTTGACTTCACCATTGCAAAATATGGTTGGATTCTCTACAGTGGCCACTACAGGGGCTGCTTCTGCAGTGGTTAAACAGATTTCTTTCTCTTTCTACCCTTCCTGTTCATACATGTTTTAACAATTTTCAGACTACTCACTGCCATTACTTAACAGCATTTGAGATCAATCAAATGGATGGATGGAGATTAATCACCCACCACTTTAACAGCATTAATCACCCACCAGTTTAGCAGCAAAGTATGCATCAGATGCTCTAGATCTGATGGGTCTAGCCTTGCAATACTGCAGCAGAAGCCAAAATCAAGGCACATTTCTGCCATGTAGGGGGTTTTCTACATTGCTGCATGGCCAGTGCATGGTTGGAAGTGTTTTGAGGGTGGTCAGCATTGCGCCTTTGCAGGTGCCAGTTGTGTGCCAGGAGCACAGTGATGCTTTTTTGGCAGCAGCTGTAGGATTTGGCACTGGGCATCACAAACTGGACATTGAGTATGAATCCTCACCAGGCCCAGTATGCAGAGGGAAGGGGCTCTCCCCTGGCTCAGCCACACCACAGGCTGGAAAAGTATCTCACAGAGTACCCAGAAGGCAGAACCCACCCCAGCCATGGGGGAAACCATGCCCATGCCAGCAAGAGTAAACAGCTTCCACACAGAGCCAGGGGACTGTGCCTGCTGGCATGTCCTTGTCAAGGAGCAGGGCATGGCAAGCAGGGGTGGCAGAAGCAGAGAGCAGCACTATCCAAAATCCATCCTGAATAATAGGTGCTTTCAGCTCCAGAAGAGTGCGGGGTACAGTCTAGCAATGACCAGTCCACAGCAAAGCACTGACTGGCAATACCAAAAGCTATCAGCACTCCTTTTTGGTGTTGCATTTTAAAGTAATCCTCCCTAATTGTGAAGTCCACATCCCTCCATTTCATGATATAAAATCTCTAGAGATGGACAGAAGGGAGTAAAAGAAATACTCAGAAGCCAGAGAATATATAGGTTTCATGGCAAAGGACACATTTCTGTCTTCCAAATAATCCCTTCACTGCCACGTCCCCTCCCCTGGAATTCAGAAAAAATATATATCCCAAACAACTGAGTCCACTGGGCAGCTTGCAAATCTCAATTATAGCACAAAACAAACACGGCAGAGGGCCAAGTCCCACTGTGGAGCAGAGTCTGATTCCTGCTCAGACAAATGAGCCTCTTCATGTAGGAGCTTAACTTGGCCCAGGAAGTGGGAAGCTGGGTCTGACTGGCAGGATCAATCTTCTCCATGGAAAATGGAAATGGAAAGTAAGGCAATTTTTACAGAAAAATGCCCTATAATAACACTGTAAACTCAAACATCAACAGTTTGAGTAAACTTTTTCAGATTTCAATCAAATACAAAACTTTGTTGCTGTGGGGGTCTGGGTCTTTTTCCCAAGTGAAAGCCCTTTTTCTCCACAAGAAACTCTGTTTTTCTCTCACAAATCACCAGGTTAAAACCTCATTTTTTTTGGTGCATGAACTTTTCCAATTCAAACACCATATTTTTTGGCCAGCCAAAAATGAGAGACTAGGCCCATTTCAAATCCTTATTTTAAACACCTGCTCGCACAAAGCCAAACCTACGAGCAGTGAGGACTGCAGCCTGGGGGTCAAGGGAAAACAGGGATCCCGTGGATTTGCTCAGCTGCTGTGGCAGGAGCTTTCCCGGGATGTTGGCTACTCACAATCTTTCCGTGTGGCTGCATCGGGGAGCGGCGTGGCGAGGCTGAGGGTGCTGGACACGCTGGCACTGGCACTGTCCAGGCTGCTGCCGAGGTGTAGCCGCCTCATGTGCCGCACGACTGCCGTGGCATTGAACGCTTGCTGGAGAAAAACAGCAAGAAAGAAATAGAGAATAAAAAAATTGGAGGCAGAAAGGTTGCTTACGCTCTTCTCCTGGCTGCTCAGAGTGTCAGAAGGGAATAAGCCTGTTATCTTTCAGATTTTTTCCAATTTCTAGTTTCTAAGCTAGAAACAGCATTATCAAAACTCTGTCCTCCTAGTGCTGGGCTGGGATGCAGTAGCCTACAAAAAAGTTGTATTTGACAAATCTATCCCTGCCCCAACACACATTTCTTCATGTCCCTGCGTGGTGCTGACTCCACTCCACAAAAACCGTGGGCACTTTAGTTATGAGCAGCCCCAGCCCCACTTCTCCCACTCATTACATCTGGTAATCATTACATCTTAGTGAACACCATCCTGTATAAAAGGCCCTGCAGGGTCATGCAACCTAAGCCTGGATCAACTATTTTGACCACAATTTTGGGCCACAAAAGCACTACCCTGCTGCAGGCCATATGGCCATTGTGTTAGGAGAGCTGTGCATCGGTGTCAGCCCCCAGGACGGGTCACTTACTCTCCATTTGCTCTTCGCAAAGTTCTTCCGGATCTGAGCGCTGACTGACTCGTGGATGTTTTTGTTGAGTGCTGTATCACCTGCGATCCTGAAATGGACAGAGCAGGCACATTTTAAGAGATTTCTCCTTCCCCTTGAATACTCTTACTTTGTCTCCTCAGCAGAGGCAGGTCCCAGGTGTGACTGCACCTGCAGTGACGATGATTTCACTCACACAAGGGCTCAAACTTCCCACGGCTGTCTGCTGGCAGCTGTGGTGGAAAATCTGGGGCAATAAAAGCCAGCGTAGATAAGGCTTGTAGGTCTGGCAGCTACAAAGAGGTACAGGCTGATTTTGTTGGTGCATGGCTGCTTTCTATCACCATTACAGCCCCACATGAAAACATTCTACCTTTTTTTTTTCTTTACATCCAAATACTTAACATCAACAGGCTGAGACTACTTTTAGCCTCAGCTATGCAGAAGCTTCCAGAGCCACTCCAACCTGTCTGATTTCTGTTTGTTTGAAACTGGAGATTTTCCTGCCACCCTGCAATGCACATAGTCATTCATCATGATTAATGTAGATTTACAGTAAAGCAGATACATGGACACTCACTGAAGCAGCACAGGCTGCACAAAGAGCTTAAGCTGAGCAACACTTAACCTAAAAAAATTGATTGATCTTGCATAGTTCCTCTAACAAATAAAGATACATTTGAATCTTCTCTAAACTCAGTTATTTCAAGGGGGTTTTATTGATTAATTTAACTCCTCAAGGCATGAGATCTGTTGGAAGAGCAGGCACCACATGGGCCATGTGCTGGGGTAATTAGTGCCATCTAATGTAGTGATGCAAGGAGGCAAAGATTGCCTTCTATGTTGTATATGATACTTTCAGAAATCAAGTTTTTTAGCCACATTGTTTTTAGAAAAACCATGTCCACTAGCAATAAAAAATTTTAAGAAATTGAATAATCCATCAGGACCAGAGTCTTCCAGTCTGGGGAGCTCCAACAGGATAATCAGAAGGTCTGGGAGACTCAGCAGTCATCTAGTCCTTCTACCTACCCCACCTCTGTCAAAATAATTTTGACAAATATATGACTAACCAGTCCCTAAAGATCTCTAGAAGATGGAGACTCCTCAGACAACCTATTCCAGTGCCTCGCTATCTTCCAGAAGACATGGAAAATAGTTTATTCCCTTTGTCTTTGAAGCATCCTTTCACATATTTGAAGACTGTTATCATGACTTCTCTCCGTCTTCTCTTCTCTAGACTAAACAAACTGATTCTTTCACTGTTTCTTCATAACTCATGTTTTCTAATCCTCTGATCTAGTGAGCTTCTCTGGACTTTCTCCAGCTAGTCCACATCTTCCTTAGAGGGCGGCACCCGAACTGTTCTCGATTTTCCAACTAAGGCAGCAGAATGACAGCATTGTTTTGTGCTTCTTAAAAGATGAAACTCTGCTTACATACCCCAGCCTGCTGCTTCCATTTATGTATCCCGTGAACTGGAGGCATCCCTTTCGCTTTGCCCAGATCATTCCAAACTGTAACCCTGTTCCTCTAAGGACATGCTACTTTTTCTGCCTTCAAGTCCATGGCACATCTAAGAAGTGCTGAGACCAGGCTTCTCCAAATTGCTGCCCACCTTCCTGCTGGCAACAATCTCCCAGGATCTTCATGAGAGAGATGAGAGGAATGACTTACTCTTGGGAGGAAGGACTAAACGCTCATGTCTCAAGAGTGGAGACCCATCAATCCCATCCTGTTGGAAGTGAGCTCATCTCTGTTGGGTTATTCAAGAGTGCTGGAGCCAGAAGGACTGTGGGCAGGAAAGGGCAGGGTTCAGGGTAACTCATCCAGCTGGGAAGGGTCCCGTTTCACTGCCACTGCCACGCAGCCTCTGCCTCGAGCAGACAGAAGAACTGGGCAAAGCTCCCAAATGGCACCTGATTTCCTCTCTTGGGTCCCTGTGCTGTTGGTGGAGGAAGGGAAGTGTTTGGCTAAGAACCAAATGATCTTCAGATCTTTGAAGACAATTCCTTCTGATCACCTCTCCCACTGACATGGAGGCAAGTTGGATTTCCTGGATCTTCCACTGGGGCCAGGTGACCAGAATCTTTATGAGGCACTATCTGGGTTAAGCATCATGTTCACTCTTCCATCCTCTGTCCTGCACAGTGAATATTGCCAGGCTCAGCAGACCCTGGTGGATCCCAAACAATCCACACTCCCAGAAGAGGCCCTAGCAGAGTTTCCTGGTGGGAATGCAAACCGCTAGTCAGAGTCACTCCAAAACATCATGAGCACTCTGCTCTGTCCAAGAACACCTCCTTGGTGAAGGCAGGTGTCCTCAACACACACCAGCTGGGAGCACTGGCTGTCATACTACAGATCTCAGAAGAAACTACAAGCCAAACCATCCCTTCAGTAAAAAGACCAAGACAGAAAATTCACTGACACTTGCAAAGGACATTTTTCCACCAAAGCTAATGACGCATTTTGCTTTATGAACAAGTTGGTTAACAAACCCTCTAAGAACAGATCCTGTTTCCCACCTGTCAAATCTGTCGAATCTTATTTTGGAAACAGACAGAACAAGTTCTTGGGGCATGATGCCTTTGCCAGCTCTTCCAGAAGATTGTTCTTGCCAGTCTCCACAAGAACTTGAAAATATACTTTCGCCATATGAAGCTTTTGATTGGGCATGTAGTTCCAACACAGGCACACACTCTCTCTCTCTCTCTAGATATAAATATATTTTTTTTTCCTTTTTTTTTTAGTTTAGGGATCATTTTCTGAAATACTGTGGCTTCAGTAAAAAGCTGCTGGTTCCCATAGCTCACAAACTGCCTTATACCACCCCTATGTTCACTATGCAATCATTGTAGTTCCAGGAAAAAACTGCTGGTATTTGGGCAAATATTCTCCAAATAGGCAGAATAGTATTTGTTTACTTCACAAGGGGGTGAACAGACATCCACTGAAGCCATCAGATGCTACAGCTGTGGAGCCATCCTACATCTAAGGTCTCTTCTCCAGCAACATTAGCACCTTGCAGATGATAGTTTTTAATGAGAGCAAAATAACAGCACTGCTGGGGCTGATTTAGCGCAGCAGGAGCTGTTCAAACACATGCTGGTATGCTGAATGGTGTGGCTCAGAACACAGCCTTGGCTGCCAAAGTTGGGAGCGGGATTGTTCTCCAAGCCGCCTTTGAAGAACTACCCTGTTAATCCTGAGATGCTGTAACACGAGCACTGTAACACTGTGCTTTCAGACTGTGTTTTGCACTTGGGGGATTTTGTAACTTTTATGAAATACTCGTGGTATTATAGTGTTTATAGTATAGTTTTACTTCTAGGAAAACGAGCAATGTTAACCTCCCTTCACTGTTGGTGTTTTGCTGGAGATGTGGGGGTTTCAGGACACAGAAGAGGTGGAGGTGAGCAGGGAGAAGTCACATCTCTTGTACTCTCAAGTGGTAGATATGAAAAACAAGATATGCTTTGGGCACACAGATCTAACCTGTTGGGTGGGTGTCATGAGCATCCTCACATCTATACCAAACATATTTAATCATGGACTTTATTTCCCTTGCTGAGAAGAGAATGAATGAAATTTAACAGATATTGGTTTCAGTGCATGTTATAATTACGCTTCCACATTTCCCTAACTCTCCATGCCCACAGGCTATAAACCATCTCGCTTTTCCTTTTAGGACAAAAATACCTTAGTATATTTTTTTTCTTTCTTTTTCCCTCCCTCCCTCCCTCCCTAGCACAGCACAGCCTTTGCCCGCAGAAATCAGCTCCATTTTCACTGAGAAACTGTAATCAACTTGAGCTGATCAGACTAATGCTTATCTAGTCCTGAACAATAGTTTCTGGCTTTGCAGTTAACTTTGAAATTTACTGCGTCAGCACTGAAGTTTTTTTACCAACTGTATTAGTTGGCCCAGTAAAAGACATTGCTTCTACCTACCACACATACACACAATAATAAAATTAAACAAATCAGAATAATGCATCATTTATTATCCTGCTGAGCATCACCCAGAACCTAGCAAGGACTGATTAGTCTAAGTGGAACCTGGATTTTCTCTCAGGATTCCCATTTTGCAGCACCTGAAAGCAGCTACATCCTAACAATGCTTTGGAGAACTTCATGTTGAAGCTGGTTTTACATCCAGTGGTAAATATATAACTGTCTCAATGCACAGAATTGGATACCAAGAGATCAAGACTTGGACTCTCCATCCCAAACACACCCACTGAAGCTAAGAAGGGTATTTCTCATGAATAACCATGACAAATCTAATCCTGCACATGAGAGGAATCTAATCTAATGATCAAATATTATTTCATAGTATCTAATTTATTTTAGCTCTCTAGCTGACTTCAAACTTATCACACCAATTTATCTGGCCATACCACATCTAAGGTTTGAGAGGAACCTCCAACAAAGACAAAACCAGCAAATTTCCTTTTGGACAGTTCTTCATTAGCATGCTGCAAGCAAATGTCTCTCTCATCCTCCCTGCCCACAAAGGCAGGCAGAGCCTTTCATCTACCATTATTTTCTGAACCTTCCTTCTGAAGGCAGCCAACTCAAATGCTGTTCTGGCCAAAGAGTGCTTGGAGATACTCCTGAGTATGTTGACAGGAAACAGGGACATAGCTGTAATGGATAACGCTGAGGGATCATAACTCTTCTATATGTACACACATACACACATCCATGCATGTGTATAAATACACACACGCACTGTATCAGTGATGTTCCAAAATAAATAGAGTGCAGGGACGAACTCGATAAGAGTTTGATTTAATGTTGTAAACATCAGCAGTTCCCTTCAAGAAGGCCTTTTCACACTTCAAACAATATTGTCTGAGAACTGAGCTCTTTGTAAACTATGTCCTTTCCCTGGGTGGAAATTATTATCTGGCTTGTGCTCTCTGGCACATAATAAACACTCTGGGTCATGGTCACAAATTTGCAGAGGCTCAGTCCTTGCCAGAGCTTTGTGACTGCTCAGTGAAGATGGGGATGGTTGGCACATCCCAAGGATCCCCTCTCCCTTTGCCCAAGCAATGTGGAAAGGCCAGGACCACACTCCTACCTGCAGACACTGGTGTCTAACTCGTGTCACAAATCCCTTCTACAGTCTATGTATTTACAGTCTCTATACGGAGGCAATTAATCCATCACCCTTTAATTTAAATGTCCCAAATCGCCTTTGATGCCATAACTGCCTTCAGCAAATGGCTCTAAATCCATTTAAGTTCACTTGGTTAATGCATGACAGAGTAAATAAATTCATGGCAGCCCTTCTAACTTCTGTATTAGCTTCCTAACTGTTGGACTTTGTCCTCACCCTCTGAGCACTGCTTTTTTTCCCTCTGATCCGAGCCTGGAGGCTGAATTTGGCTCTGCAGGACCTAGTTTGACCTGATGGGGAGCACACTTCGATAATCCTTGTGGGTCCCTTCCAGCTCAGGATATTCTATGTTTCCATGAGTCTATAGCTGGAAAAAACAGGTCCTCAGGTTTCTGCTGCTCCCCCCTAATCACTGCAGACTGAGCCGCTGCCCTAAACAGGATGTGGGCTCTGACATGGCAATATATTTAATAAACTTAATTGCTGTCTTTAATATGAGCCAGGGAAACATTAAAATGTATCAAGCTGCAGCAAAATCACCCCATTCTTTTGTTACCTTCATTTTCCATGTCCTTTTTGAAAAGTCACAGTGGGAACAACTAAGCAGAACACTGCACCTTTGCAACACACTATAAACAGTGCAAACCTCACTGAAAGATATGCTATAAAATAAATAACTTTTCCAGTGGAAAGCATAAGTCACCTGTATATTAAACTGGAGAAATCTGTATAAATGGACACGCAGGGGTGGAGTCATTATACCAACAAGTCTCACATATTGTACTGTTTCAGCTACCATACTTCACTGCAATTATTAGCCTCCTTTTCTGCCAGTTCTGAGTTTAACATACCATCCCCCTGCCAAGGCCATTTGATTATAAATAGCAAAACATCACGTAAATGCAGGCATGTGGTGAGCAGATACACTGCAGAAAAGTGGGCCATTGGGAAGAAGTATTTGCTTTTTTTAGGGTTTGATCCTGTGCAAACATTTAGTCATGCGAATAGCTGTCTCTTCTGGAGCAGTTTCCCAAAATTCAAAGATATTATTAACCTTAAAGGCACAAATGTAGTATCTTGCAAGATCCAGGTCTTGCAAGCCCTGTTTGGAAGTTTTAATGAAAACATGGTGATTTAAATAAAAGGTGTATTTTAGAATCAGTTTGTTTTTCACAAATACTACATCTTGAAACAACAAAATCTTATGGCCAAGTAGCCATATCGTGCACAGCTAACTACTTTTAGCACAATCAGATTATAAAATATGTGTAAAGCACTCATAATTTTACAGATTTCTTCCTAATTTGTGATGGATCCCAATGACCTGATACTGCAGAGGAAGATTTCAGAGGAGGAAGAAAAAGGGAAAGCTGGAAAATGTTACTACCTGGAGCCACCTCCCCATATCTATTAATTATCTATCACAGCACAGCAGCAGTGACTCAGGGAGGCCTGTGTTCTGCTGGTGAAACAAGGGGACAAACCCCAACTCTCACTGAAGTCTGGCAAAATTCCCACTAGCCTCAGTGGAATCAGGATTTCACTTTGTGAAAACTCTAGGGTTCAAAGGTGCTTCTCCAGTTATGTTGCTTGTGCAGGCAAGAAAAAATACCTTCTATGAGATGCCATCAAGGGCTGCTTACTGTGCAAGCACTCTGCAAAAACATGTAATTTATGGGACCACTTCAGCCTGCTCTGATCATCTCTTCCCACTAAGCCAACAGTCTTATGTTCCTCTCTACTTCTGGTAGCACACAGAGAAGATGCTGTGTTGGCACTGCGGAAGGTGACGTGGCTAAGGGGGATGAACGCTGAGATATCCACGCTCATCAAAAAAGGGGGGGTGGGATGATCCTGTTTTAAAGGGTGTGGTACCCTCTCTCTCCTGGCTGCACCCCTGTCTCCAACTGCTGCAACACTGGATGCAGCCCTGAGAGAGAGGAACTCAGGCCTGGAGCTGTTGGAAACTTAAATGTGCCCAGCTTGAGAGAAGGACACAGCTGACCACTGAGACAAAGCACAGAACTCTCCTCCTCCTCGACTGAAAAAGCCTTCTCTCCCTTCCAAGAGAAGGAAAGGATGTCACTGCAACAGATGCAATGGATAGAATGAGAAAAGAAACAGTAAAAACCCTCACTATTTCCTGACATAAGGAATCTGGGTGGAAAATGCTCCTTGAGCAATGCTTTGGCGAAAGGAGATCCTATCACTACTCCAAAATAACAGATAATATCTGGGTGAGCAGCCATGATTATCCAAAAAGGCATTTATCACTACAGGATCCAAACCCTCTGAAAAAAAATCACCGCACCCCTCTCCAGAGAGGTCCATAACTGCAACATCCATGTTACAGGAAGCTTTTCAGAGCAAGGGGGAATGAGGCATGGAGTGCTGCTCATGAGCACACTGGGGAGGACAGAGGCAGATCTGAAGCTGCAGCTTTGGAAACCTCCATGCTTTGCTTTCAGTACAACTGCCCTGCAATCCCCTGGCACATATTCTCTCTGTCTCAAGGGGAGGTGGATTCGGGATGTGGAGTGGAAACACGGTGAATATTTTCAGCCTCCCTCCTGCAGTGCCATTTGCATGTCTGACATTTCAAAGGCTGACCCTGCGCTATGCTGGGAGCTGTGTAAAAACCTGAAGTCTTGAAAATGAACCACTGGATGGCAAAGTCAGCCTGGCAGAAGAACACCCCCTGCCACAGAAATGGGGAAAAACCCTTTTGGGGTGTTGTTTTTAAATGGAAGATTGGATTCAGTGGAAAATAATACAAATTATGGAGCAGTCTGTGAGTTTCCATTGGCCCTTGGCCATGACATGCAAAAGAAAAAAAAAAACACAAAAAAGGGAATGAAAACACTTTTTATCATTTTGTTCCTTTCAGAGGGCCCAGAAGCTGTGTGTGTTACAAGTGCCACGTTTCTTTGTTGCACTCCAACAACCAACACAGATGTAGCAGGGCCAGGAGCTGGATGCTTACGTTTTGTGTATCTTGGATGTAAAGGCTTTGGAAAATCTGTCTCTGAGTTGTACAAATGGTCACCTCACTCTCTGCTGGGAGTTGCATTCCCATTGTTTATTCTGTATTTCTAATATTGACTTGTTTAATTTCCCAAGGCTCATGTCAGTATCATTTAGAAACAGTTTGGGATTTTTTTTCATCTCACAAAAGCTGGATTTCATTTCGCAAAATTTCCTTTTTGTCCCGCAGACAATGCAAAAGGAAGTGACATTTGGGGCAATTATGATAGTATAAAAACAGAGTCTAATGCACACCTGGGATGAAAACATCATGCCATTAACTCTCTTCTGTTGCAGTTATTATAACAAAAAAACCCCCAAACCCTCACCTTGTATATATAGCGTTCCCTGCCCTAAAAGACTTAGATCCAGAGCCCATGTGTGGGTGCAGCTGGTAGTGAGGGATGATGCTCTCAGTCTCTCAGGGCTGGTCAAAAGTACATGAGTCACCCCTGTTGCAGCTACATAAACCTTGGGTAATGTTGGTGAAGCCACCCATATGCAAAGGCATCATTTAACTTAAATAACTTTAATAATTTTGGCACATCCCACTGCTGCACTACAGTCAACATACATAATTCAGCATTTTACTAATCCTTACACAGGTTGGTGCATGAGATTAAAGCTGATTACAGTTTTCCAGGAAAATCTGGAGGACAAAGGCAGGGGTTGTAAGAATAAAAGCACAGTTATGTAGTAGAGGTCAGTACAACGTATGACAGACAAACCACTTCCACTCATGAATGTAAAAAGGTGCTCTCTGTTCTGAGGGTTTTTCAGAGCAGTGAGTGCTGCTTACCAAGGGTGCCGTGCTGCTTGCTCACAGGTGTATCTTTTATTAGGGTCCTTCTCCATCAAATTCCGAATGAAGTCCTTAGCTGAAAAAAAAAAAAAGAGAGAATAATTGAAAGCAATAGAGTTGATGCCAGCTCTGCTGCCACATGATCAGCCAACAGCACTGATCAGGCTACCAAGAGCCATCTGGCCACAGCACAAGAAAATGGACCTGGGTCATTTGTCATTTATTAGTACAAATATAACCAAAGTCACTTAGGACCAAAGCCAAGCTATTAGGTGTAGCAGATAAAAGCTGAAGGCATCTACTCCTGCAGGCATATTTAGGAGGGGGATGGATAATTCAGAGTCAGCAGAGTACAACCCTGCCAGCTCCTGGGTCCCTGGGCAGCCATGTGCTGCATCATCTTGGTCATCTGAATGTGGCCACATCCACTGGAGGTGCTGGTCAGCCGAGTGGAGAGGGAGGAGGTCAGACGCCACAGTAAGAGGAGCTTCACGTTGCTCATTCCAAGCAGTCACACACATGGGCAGCTGTGAGGACATGCTGCCTATTTAAGAGGAATTTGGCAAGGAAAATGGACTCCCTGGAGCAGGAGGCAGTGTGTTTTTAATCGACACTATAATGGAAGGAAAGGAGACTGCAGCATGGCATGTGTCCAGCAGCTTCAGGACAGCGTAGCTGAAGGAGCCACAGCAAAGCCAAATATGGCAGGAAAATCTTTGTGCTGATTTAGGTGATGGACTTTCCCCCACGAGGCAGAAGAGTCTGCCAGCAGACTTTCATATTTTCTCTGAAAATCCTTATTAGTTTAAAAAAACTTCTCATCACATATATTTGTGAGCAATCCATCACAACGATATCTGGACTGCAGATGTAAGCAGCATAAAATGTTGCTCTGTGTGGAGATATGAGCATATATAATCATCTTTATAATAAAAACACTCAATTTTTATCTCCTCTGCCTCAATCAGTAGCACTAATAAATCAGAAAACTGTATTTATAGGGATATTTTTACATGATGGAATATTCCTAGAATTCATTTCTTCTCCTGCATGAAGTAGCAGATGTTTCCCTGGGTTGGAAAGAGCAAGGACACTGAGCTTGGGTGACCTCTTGGAGACCACACAGTGTGTCAGGGACACATGCAGGTGCAAGGCTGAATGTCCCCTGCTGTCACCCCCCGACACAGACCCATGCTGGAGCCAGAAGCCCTTAGGCACTTCTGCCTGTAACACACTGGTGTATCTGCCCCTCTGCCAGGCTGACAGGAGTAGGGACAGGCAGGTATTACGGGTTAAATGTCTCTGGCACTGGGTGGGGAGCATCCACCCACATGGACAGTCCTCTCAGTTTCTGGATCTGCTGACCTGCCTCATTTGAAAGCCAGTAATTTCTTGGTTCTTTGCTGCACACACTGAGGACTTGCTTTGGAGCTGCAGTACAGTTTCAGCAACAGAGCCAAACTCGTTTGCCACCTTATTATTAATGACACATTAAACAATCTGCTTTTCATTTGGATACAATGAAGAAATTAAGCTACTTTTTCTTCTTGGGATGGTCTTCTGCCATTTTTATCTTCTGTTTGAGCTATGTTTTAGTGCTTTGTGTGTGGCTGGACACAATAGTATTTAATTTGTCTCCTGCAGAAACAAACTCCCATGACTATTTGAGCCAAAAGGAATGCACAGTCTCACTGGTTTTCAATTAAAAGAAGCTCTGCACATGATCGTGGGTGCATTTTCATGCCATGGGGGGATGTATGCAATAGGCACACATGCATGCATGGTTGTTGCAATTTAAAGAACAGTACCTACTTACCAGACTCGGAGATGTCATCCCAGTACGGAGAATCAAACTCATACTCTGCCTTAAGGATCTGCTCAAAGAGTTTGGAGTCGTTTTCATCATAGAAAGGGGGATATCCACAGAGCCTAACGGAGGACAAGAACAGAGAGAGGTGACCACTGGACCCATTTCTGTCCAGAAGGCGGGAAGGAGGGAAGGAGAAGAAGGAGAAACTCTTGCTTAAGACTTGCCCCAGTAAGTTTTCAAGCAGGCAAGTGCTACCATGAGAGAAGTTTGTTCAGGGACATGTAAACCCACTTCTGAAGACTGGCACTGTCCTGGACAAAGAGGAATTCTGCCTGGAAACCTGGTGCTGTCGATCCCTTGGTGCTGTTGATTCCATGCTGACCCATGCAGATATCCTGGCCTCTCTCTGCAAGCTTTTGGGTGTTTAACCAGAGAAATAGTTTTATTACACAGACATGACCCCTGCCATCCTCTCCTGTGTGTAAGAGAAGATTTCATGCACTAAACCCTACATCCACAGAGCATCAGCCCCCCATCCCTCAGCATATCCAGAAGACCTGGTGCAAAGCAAGACAAGAAGCCCTGCGGAGCTGTCAGGCAGAGGGCATAATGCATCTGCAGGTTGTTCTGGGCTCTGTGCCCCCAGGCACAGCAAGGAGGATGCCTGGGAGCCCGTCCACTTCTGCAGCAGGGTCTGCAAGGGCAGCACGTGGACCTGCTGCTGCTGCAGACACAGGGAAAGCCTCTCCCTTTCTCACTCCTGCAAGTGATTTCGCTGACCACATCCAATTGTCTGCCTTGCCTGAGGCTAACAACAGTCCTGTCCTGGTTTTCAGTGTTTATAATCAGACTTCTCAGGAAACCTAGCCCCAGGACAAGCAGGACATTGAACATTATTAGCCTAGTTTGAGCTAATACATTCGGGGTGCACCCTCCCAGTGCTGCAGAGAGCAGGACAGCCACGATGCTGAGGCAGGGCTGGATATGGGAAAAGCACATCCAGCACGCCATTAAGCAAACGCAGTGATAAAATTCATGTGTCAGAGATCCCTCACACCCAGCTGGTGCTGCAGGGAGAAGTCTGTCCCACTCTGCACAGACATGCCAGCAGAGACACCCCTTCTTCAGGTTTTAATACCAATTGCAAAGTGCCAGATTTATCTCTGAGGCTGGCCCAAGGTTTTAGCAAACCCATCCTACTCACAGTTAAACAGACCTTCCTGCCTCTGTGGTCTGTATAGAGATGATACATTTTTTTTTCCTCTTATCACTGGTCTAAATCATTCTTTCACATACTTTGTTGGTATTGAAATGATCTTTTTCCTACAGTATTTTTAACTCTGAGTCAATCAACCTCAATAAAGCATTTAACTGGAGAGAGCCAGCCATTACAAACAGACTGTAGATCTAGCTCAGAAGCAACAACAGAGCAAGAGAGGGGAACTGAAAGAAATGAAATATTTGAGTTATTTATAACCCAAAGCCAGCCGGCTGCCCTGGAGGTTATTTGAACCAACTCAACACTTGAGGGTGAAAGGAGCAATGTTTTGTTAGCTCTGAAGAGCCAGTGTGCTTGATAAATAATTTAAATATTGAGTGAGATGTTGATCTGCGTCACATCCATACTGACCTGGGAGAACTCTAGTGAAATTTGCAGCATGATAATGAACCCGCTGTGGTTCAGCTGAACCAGAAATCTCTCTCTTGATCTTGGAGAGCAGATGAGCCAGTCCTCATTTGTGTCCCACTGGATGACTGCCATTATCAAAAGCAGAAAGATAACCTCATGCCAGACACGCATGTATGTCCAGAGCAGGACTGTGTAGCTACTTAATGGGAACATGCTTGTGCATGGGGCTGGGTGCTCCTGTGTGAAACCCCGTGGTGCAGGTGGTGTATGAGAAGGGTTCTTAAAAATGCTGAATTCAAGCAAATGCCAAAAAGGCGCTATGTACATGGACAACGAAGGAAAAACATCTGGTAGCTTAATGAAGAAACTGAATTCACCATCAGGGTCCAGCTCTACAGGTATCTGTGACGAGGTTATAAATGACTTGTTTTAGTGTCATAATTATCAGAGCTCACACCCCACAGTCTTGGGGTGGGATGCACATGAACTGATTTTCACCTTCCTCCTCTTTTGTCACAACTCCCAGGATTTTGGGTGCTTCACGGAAGGGAAATGATAGAGCTGACAGCACCAGCACTGCAAGTGGTAGGATGAGCACTGGGGTAGAGATGCCCAGGTTGGAGTAAAAAAAAAAAAAAAAANGGGGTAAGGAAGCCCAGGTTGGGAAAAAAAAAAAAAAAAAAAAAAAGAAGAAAAAAAACCACTTGAAGCCATTGCTCTGTCCCCTCTTCTCTGGGAGAGTCAGGGGGCTCCACGTAAGAAGCCTGACATTAATTTCTTGCCTTCCTCAGCACTTTGCTTAAACAAACCCGAAGTGCTCTGATAAAGCATTTTAAGGTGAGCAGACAGTGCTGTGCATGCTGAGGCACTGGCAGGCTGCTCTGCAGAGAGAAATAACTCCCTTCAAATGTGCGCTGTACTAATTACCCTGGCAGGGGTTCAAGAGCACAAGTTAGGACTGCTGTGATTTATATACACTTGTGGCAGCAAGAAGTAGCAGCAAACTGCTGAGCAGCACAGAGCTGGAGGGCGACAACCCTGCAAGGGGGAGCACAGAGACACGAGTCCCAGCAAGAGCCCCAGCCTCTCCAGAGCCTTTCAATCCAGCTCCTCTGCATGGCTTGACTATCTATACATCTGGAGAATCAGCCTCTGTGCCCAGGAGGTCACTGCAGCCCATGCTGATGCACAAGGAGAGACAGGCTCATGCAGGAGGGTACCAGAAGTGCTGGGAGCTGGGCACAGGGCAGAAAACAGCCTCTTCTGGCACAGCTTTTCCTTTGCTAGGGAGAGGTTGAGAAGGGTTAGTTGCTACTTCAGGTCATGGGCAGGGAGAGCCCCCCAAACCATCCCCTTGCCTGAGAGCTGGCTGAGCACAGGGTAAAGGCTGAACCTGGCCAGGATGGGATGAACCTTCTGCACACGGGGATCCAAGGATGTTCCTCCTTGACGGGAGGCAAATCAATGAAGACCTACACTGACAATCAAGTGAGAAGAGAGCAAGCCCTGTAGGTCAGAAGAGGTGACGTGGGAGAGGAGCATCTGGCACCCTGGCACATGGATGGGTTGAGAGCCAAAATACAGGCAGTCTTGCTGTCCTTTCCCTTAAAGACAGAGCTTAGGAAGACACAAAAGTTTTAATGTGACTTAAGGTTTAACATTACTGGCTTTGCAGAAGGGATGGGAAAGCCCCAGCAAATCAGACTATCTTGCAATTTATGGCTGGAGGAAATCTTGCTGGACTTCCAGCAACTGGGCCACTTTCCAAAGTTCATAATGAGTTTTTGGTTAATTCTTACAGAATCAAAATCCCACCGACTTCATTTCCATCTGCTGGGACATTTCTGTGTGAAGAAAACGACCTCACTATCAGAGGTTCTGCTGCTTTTCCTTAGATATGCAGAAATGCAAAAATAACCCCTCTGTCTTCAATGTGAAAAAATCCTGCACTGTCCTGGGGGAGTTTCAGGCAGCTATTAGTTGTCATCATATTCTTGCAGTTTCACCAAATAAAACGTTTTCAGAATTATTTAGCAACCTTATCACATAAGCAACAGATTTTCCCCTAAACTCCTATTCCCAGTTTTGCCTTAAAAATAATGGGATGCAGATAAGAAAAACACAGGTGGATGTACAAGAGAAAGATATTGCCAGAACTCATTTCTAAAAGTCATCCTGAGAGCACAAGAGGAATAGCAGGAACATCTCGTCCTCACCAGGCAGAGAGCGCAAACCCCTGCAAGCTCCCATTACATATTGGAGGTGATACCAAAGGCTAAAAAACTCATTCACATGGTCAGTGTCCAGCCTGTAACACAAGAGGCCCCAGGGTTAGTTTTACAAACAAGTTTAGTTAGATTAGAACAAAGAATTCAGTTAAGTGCTCAAAGACCTGAGATGTACGGTGGGCGAAGTCCTCCAAGTGCTATTTATAGCGATAAACACATGCATTTCTGCTGTATATTTTGGGAACAGTCCCTCATGTTGGCTGACACTGGTGCCCCCACAAAGCTGTGGATAAGGACATATCAGCATAGGCAATCAAAGACAAATTAAGAAGCAAGCAATGAGGAATGATCATTTGGGGTTGTCTTTCCAGTGTTAGCTGAGTTTTCCTGAACAATCCAACATGCCTGTATCCTCTGCCACCACTATTTCTCCTTCCAGTGCCGCACAAGTAAGTTATTCCCCACTTTCTTGCTTAGGCTTGTGTGTGATGCCAAGCAGGCAAGACGACTGACCACTTTTTTCCCAGTGGATGACTCCAGCGTGATGGTGGAAACTTCTTTAGGCATAATATACTTTGCACTGTCCCTGGTTAATCCTTCCATACAAACATCATTGATGATTTATGCACATCTACTTGAAAATCAAAAGCACCTCAGCAGCAAAGTGTGAAAGTATGATCCAAAATTTATCTCCAGATCTGTAATTTTTTATAAACAGTAACAAACCAGTAACTATCTTATCCTAACAGTGAACAGAATCAGAAGAAAATTCAAAGCAAAATGTGTTTGACCTATTGCAAAAGACTATGAATAACCAGGGGCTGAGGCAGAGCATTCTGTGCCCCCGGCTTCTTTTCCAGCTTTGAAACATGACTTTCTATTGTTTGCATAAATTAACTTAATCTTCTCTATGTAAGGTATGCATGTGATCAGTATTTTAGTTCCCCAAGCTTTTATCACCGCTTATGTGACCCAGAAAGGTCCAAAATGCAGCTGCTAGGAATCCAATGAAGTCTCTTGCTCTTCTTATGCTTTATATTTTTGAGCTGGGCACATTATCAAAACTACATTGTGATAAGTGGAAAGCCGAGCTCAACAGTGAGGCTGTTTCAAATTGAGAAATACTACAACTGGAATAACAGGAAATCTCAGGCTCTAAAATTAGTTTTTGTGAATAATGGCTTCTCATGAAAAACAGGTTTTGATAAAAACTCCTCTGGTGCAGCCTTTGCAATCTGGCTGTCATTAATGAGAAGCATTAGAGACTGGCACTGAAGCAAAGGTATTCTTTCCCAACGCATCCTTGCGCATCACGGAAGCAAATATTTCTCTACAGCATTGGTGCCTTAGAAACAGTTTGTTCTTCCAGTGTCATAAACTGAGGGCTCTCAAGTGAGACTGAGCTCGTGTCTGGAGGCACTCAAACCACTTGCAGTAATATTAGCTCAAAGCATCTTTAATTTATGCCTGGCTTCTGTGTTGGTTTCCCCTGAGTTTCCATCTTCTTAAATGACAACAGTCTGTCCAGAGTGGCAGTGAGGGTCTGTGGGAGAGGTGAGGCAGGATGTTGTGCTTGGATTGCTTTATGCAAAAATGCATCTCCAGCTGGTTTAGGCATGTGCAAGGAGCTCCAACTGTGCTTAGTGTGGAGCTGGATATGGGGCATATCTGGATGGGTGCACCAAAATATTGAGCTGATAACTCCTGCTCAGGGCAGGATTGACTCCCAGCATTGCACCAGGGTGGCTGCGCTGCTGGTTCTTGTGGCATCTCGGTGCCATGTCACACTGGGAGCCCGCTGGCACTGCTGCCTCTGGTGGTGTGGCTCTGCTGAGACCACAAACCTACATTCAAAGCCGTGCCCATCCCTGGGGGTATCAGACATCCCAGCAGGGCTAATTCCTCCCAGCTTAGGGAAGGACCCTCCTTCTCCTCTCTCTTTTTACTGTATCCCAGACGTCCACTTTCTTAAGAGACAACATCTGCAACTTCTGGCTATGAGACCACATCTGCAATTCCTGGCTATTCCTGAAAGCAAGGATGAGATCCAGACCAAGACTAGGACACGTGAGATGTGGGCTGAGTTGCTAAGATCACGCTGCATTCAGCAGAGATGGAGTCAAGGGAGGCTGAAGAGTGATGTAAATGTACCATAAAGCAGATGAATCCACACTGTGAAAGCAGGGCTCTGAGCAGGCAGCAGAGTGTGATCCAGCCACCTCAGCATGGGCATCTGGTGCTATTTGACGTGGTCCACGGTCTCCGGCTTGGATCCATCTGCCTCTCCAGAAGGAAGGTCTCCACAATGTGTTGTATCTGCCAAACCCATGCGGCTGCTCTGGACCCCCCAGCATGGCACTAAATGTGCAGGTTTAGGCAACTGAACAGCACTCCCTGGTGAAACGGCTGCTTGCACCCACCCAGGCTGGGCTGAGGCGCCCAGTGCCCCCCAAGAAGCTGAAGTGCACAGGGCCCCTGCTGCCATGGGCTGTGGGGGGCTAGCCAAAGGGAGACCTGGAGGGCTGCTGACTGCTACAGGAGCTGAATGATGTGGCTTACACACTGAAAGAGCTGGTTTGGTCTCAGACCCAATCCCACCCAAGCTGTAACAGTCTGGCAAAGATATTAACAGGCTCCTTCTACAGCAATGTGTTATTGCCATTCATTTGGGCTGTACAAAATATAAATCAAGACCTTACTACCTGAAGCACAGAAACCCTGAAAAGGTTTTGTTGTCCTGCAAACAGGAATTCAGAGAGGCTCATTCTTACTGAGATGATTTAAGCCTTCTGGGTGGGAATTCCCTGTATAGCAAATAGGGAATTTAAATTTGAGGAGTGTGCATGCCTTGCTTGCCAAGCTGAGCACACGCTGATCTGGAGAACAGAGCAGGAAACAGAGCTGAACCTTGCAGAAAGAGCAGCCTTGCTTAGGAAGGGGAAAGGATTACAGAGGAGATTAAAATCTTCCACCTGCTGAAGAAGTGTTCACAAACTGGGTGTGGAGGACACACTGCTTAGCACTGTCTCACCCCTATTCCTCAGCAAGACCCGTGAAAGCACCAAGTGAAATAACCACAGGTCTGCCAGCACAAAAGGCCTGTGGTGCACGAGCCACTGACACATGGGACTGACAGCCTGGAGGAAGGCAGAGCCAGGTTTATCTCCAGGCAGCCAGATGCAACAGTTCACAGCCCTCCCATGGGCTGCCAGACAGACACATATTTTCATGGTGGATATTTGGCAATAAACTGAACCCAGGCAGCAGCTGAGCCCGGAGGTGAGGCAGAGTAGTGCTATCTCCCACCTGCATCCTCCTTTTCCCACTCTCTGAAGCTGGTACTCAGCAAAGTGCTATAAGAGCATCAGAAAAGACTCCAACTGTGTCCTGCCGTGGCTGTCAAGGACTGACAATGTCAAAAATCCCAACCCCTAGGACTTCCATGATCAGGTCTGCTTGTGAAAAATGGTAACTTTGAGTCAGCATACACCATCCTCATCTAAAAGAGCACTAGGGAATGGTTTGTGAAGCAGCCTCTGAGGTATTTTGGCATGTCTGTCCTCTTCCTCACTGCTGTAGCAGGTCCCACTGGGCTTGAAACAAAGTCAGAATCAGCACTGTTGATACTTGCTTTGTTTAGCAAAAGCTTTTTGCATCCTGCTATTGATGGCTGCTCCAAGAGAAATCCATTCCCATGTAAGTTTTGTATTCATGCAGATTAGAAAGTTAGTCATAAAACTAATGTTTTCAGGCAGGAATTTGGTTTAAATCAATAAACACACATGCAGTAAATAAAGCCACCTTGCTATACTATTTTATATAAAACCTCCTTGTTTTGGGTAGCATATAACTGATGCAAATGTAATGCCAATGTAAAGAATGAACATTGCACAGAGTGGATAGCACAGCAATGAGGCATGTCCTGGCAAAAATAGTTCTACAGCATCATCAAAAATTTATTCATGTTGACAAGCCATGAAATGTCTGCATAAGGAAAACGGAAACAAAGTAGGAGTGCTTTAATGCTGTGCCTCATTGGAACTGCTTTTTCCTTCAGTCTTGTATAACTGTGACAGTTGTGTAAAAGGGAAAAGTAAAAAAAAATAAAGCACTGGTAATGCTGTCAGGAAAAGACTTTTGTTTCTGTGGCAGCTCGGTGGACACAGCCAGATTTGTTTCTCCTCAAAGCTAGTCTGAGCAGGGGACACAATAACTTCAATAATATCACAGCCTGGACAAGCCCACGCTACTGCATACAGTGTAGTTCTGGTGGGAGCAAGGATTTTGGCAGCTGAAGGGTACTGGTTCATTTCCTACCACTTTTGCTCAAATTTCAGCCTTTATGCAACTGGGAGGTGTCCATGCCACAAGGGGCAGAAATCAGCTATTTTGCCCCAGGCTAGGCAGGTAACTCCATGGTGGGAGAGCAAGCTGCAGGTCCCAAAGGTGCCAGCACTTTGGGAAGCTCAAGAGGTACTCACAGGATGTAGGCGATGACCCCAATGGACCAGCAGTCCACAGCTTTGCTGTACGGCTTCTGGCACAGCACTTCAGGAGCTGAAAATAAAAAGCCAGACAAGCACAAGTTGTAAGACCAGACATCTGAATATGGTCAAAAGGCAGGACCCTGAAACTTGAAGCTCCCCAAGACCTTAGTTTGCTCTCCACATACAGCCCTTGCATTTGCAAATGTCTGGGGTTTTTGAAGGTCATATTCTCACAGCAAAGGATGACTCCTAAAGTGGAGCAAATTCACAATTTTTTTGTCTCCAGGCACAGAAAACAAAACAAAGCACAGAAAAATGCATGAGATGCAGAGGGCCATCACCTCCCTGTTTAGGAGGAAAATGAGGCCAAGCTCTGCACGGGTGCAGAGATGCACATTCTCCCTGACAGCATCACAGCTCCGCCACGTCGCGCTGCCAGACCAGGGAGCTCCAGAGGCAGCTCAGAAAGGGCAGCGAGTCAGGGAGGAGATAAGCTACATCTGCAGGAGAGGAAGGAGAGCAGCCACCATTTCTTCCAGCAGCTGCCTTCCAAAGCCTGCTGGATGTCAGAGTCAGAGGGAGTCATTTGTCCTTCTGCCCCTTCTGCCCCACAGACACCTCAGAGGGAGAAATGAAAAGCAACAGGGACTGGACATGCACAAAGAAACTGAGACTCCTGCCTCTACAATCTTCAGCTACCATAGTTTGAATTTTGCTAGAAGCAAGAGTCTGGGCATTTATTGAAACTCTTCATGGATCTGCTTTACTATCTTACACTACTGAGACTCAAAAAGGTGTATTTTTTGTTTGGGATCCTGAAGCATTATGTTTTCCCTGTTGGGACCTTGCAGTGCAAATGCTTAAACCTAAATTTTAAAACCCTGTGACCCTAATCTTTTTCGTGTAAAGAAGCTTTTGCTTTTTTCAAAGCAAAATGTCCACAATAATGCAAGAAATCACTGATTGTGGCATTCCTAAAGCAGACTTGCCACACTGGGTTTTAAAAAGCACAGTATTTCCTTTGAGTAATTTGGAGCTCAAGTGCTGGAAAAAAGTCATAAAGCCGCAAGTCCCAGCAAAAATATTTCTTGGGAGTCACACCTTCCTCTGCTAGGAGTCTCACCAACACCAAAGCAGTTAGTTACTTGAAGAATAGCAGGAAGAAAATTGTGACGTACAGAGATGTATTAAAACTTGAGCCCCACATTTATGCTCTGGTGTACTGGTCTCTTCAAAGAATTATCTTCTTAAGGCAGACAAGCCAACAAAATCAAGGTCAAAACTGCCAGCAAGGTATGGAAGAAGAAGAAATAATGAGAATCAGAAAAGACTTTCTGGTGCTTTGGTGTGAGGGCTCATAGAGGGGACTGAAGGAGGACAGTGCACGAGGCAGGTGAGGGCATCCAGTTTGCATTTCCACAAGCAGAACAAGGATGGAAAAGGTCAAATTTCACCAGGGACATGTAAAAATGAAGAAAAATAAGGGAAATGTGGGTAAAATTATAGCTGGCAGGCAGATTAGGAAGACTCTTGAAGACTGGGATATGCCTCAATCTGCAGCACAGGTTAAATACAACCCCAGTCTTCAAGTCATTCAGCAAACTGGGACCACTGCACGTGAATTGGAAATCGGGTGCACTGCATAAGAAATGAGACAGTTTCCTGTTTTGTCTCATCCCTTGTAACTGAATTTTGGGATAAAATATGAGGAAGAAGGGAGTTAATAGTCTCCTGTCTTTATGTACTTAGATGTCTTCCAACTCTCCATTCCTTTCAAATTCCCAATCTTTTACTCACATTCTCTTCTACCTTTGACTGTCTGTGCCTGTTTACATACTTTTCAAGACTAGTAAACATTATACATTTCATAGCTTCCAGAGAAAATATTATGCAAATGGCTACTGAGCACAAGTGAGCTCCTGACATTATACAGATATGCCACATTAACATAAGAGAAAACAATTTTGAGATGAGGAGATGTGAACTATATAAAGATTTTGCTTCTTAAAACATGAAAGCTGTGCTGGGGCATTTTTCTCTGCTTTAAGGGAGTGAAGAGCACTGATAGCTGTTGCTGTGGATGGCAGCTCTGAAATAGGTAAGACCAATAGAGGATCAAGCCCAAAGCAAATGTGAGGCTATTACCTCTCCTTTGGTAAGCATTAATGAAGAAAGACAGGAGGTTTAAATACTTCTTTTAAGGTTAAATGGCTGCTTTTGATTTTTTTTCCAATGAGCAGACATGCAGCAGGAACAGGAGGACATAGCTCAGCATCATCTGTCTCTGATACATAGAAAAGACAGAAATACTTAATGAGCTGAAAAACAAGTCAGAGGAGCTCTCAGGAATGATGGCAGATCAGTGCCAAGAGGCAAAAGCAGGAGATGCAACGAAAAAAATCCAGGCGCTGACAGCATTAAAGAATCAACACAGACGGCTGGGGAGACAAAACAGCAGAAAAGAGAAGGGGAAAGCCAAATCTCCCATTTCTGGTGCTGGGGAGATGCCAGCTGAGCAAAGGCTTCCACTGTCACACATCCCCAGGGAATCACTCTGGGCTCAAATCATACACAGTGGCCATCCAGACAGGGAAATCAAAGGAGCAAACCTGGACCCTTCCTTCACACCCAGGAAGGTGTTTCAGGCCGAATCTGCATTGCTACAGTGCTGGGTACAAGGTAGGGTAACAAACCTAGAGCCTCCTTCCACCTGTAGGTACATGAAGATGTGCTTCCCAGGCCAGATGATCCTGCGGTCTTATAGTTAGCTTTTTTTGGGTTATATTTTGCTTTTAACAAGAGAAAAAATTCAAAGCCTTGTTTCAAATGGAGGTTTTAAGAAAAGGTACCGACCAGAACCTTTGGAACCCTTTCAAAACACAATGCCATTGCCCTCAGAGAGCACAGTTATGCTAATAAGCTCCCTAAAAATGCAGCTGCTGGATGCCAAAAACTGCAATCCATGTTCCTGCAAAGAGCTCAGGTGATGGGGATTGCTCTGATACTTTAAGCCTGTTGATCACACTGCACAAGTCATGAGGGTGCCTGGTCCTCATAACAGCCTGTACCGCACACAACAGGCCAACCCAGCCCCTCTCCTGAGGTGAAAACCTACAAAATACCCTCCTCACAGTGCAAACAGGCTGAGATGCACTACAAGCAGCTTCTCCACAAGACAACTGACTTCTCCACAGACTCCTAGGGTGAAAAGCACTTCTTTCAATTTTTCACACATTCCTCCAGTGTCCATCTTGCTCTGGTTGGCCAAGACTTCGAAGTTTAAGGCTGTTTCCGAAGCAGAACAGGGTTTCAATGCAGTATTGCTGGCTTCTCGTGCTCCTGTTGTCCCTATTTCATGTTGCTGAGTCAGATTTAGGTATCTGCCGTGGGACATAATGCAGTTTATGTTTAGCAGAGGGTAACAGAACTCTGCGTCAGGATATGGTGACAGAGCTGAAAAACTGCCCTGTCACGTGCTTCTGTCTGAGCAAACCCTGTTCAGAGTGATTCCCATGCTTTATTTTTACTTGATTACTCATGATACTGCCTAAAGGCTCCTGAGGTAGCTTATTGCCAATAAGGATATTCCGAAGGCTTATTGAATATTATCCAGCCTTTCAAAGGATACCAAATAGGTCAAAGTTCAACATGGAAATCTATTGCTTACTTAAATGCTGTGGTCTTGCACAGGGCTAAGAGGAACACGTGGCTTTGTGAGACCTGAAACTGCTACTGGATTTCTGGCAGAGCAGAGCTGAAAGTTGTGAAATGACCTTTCATAAAAGCAATACAGGAAACGAAAACAGTGAGTGAGGTGGGTGTACGGAGACCAACCACATATCCAGGATCCAGCCCAATTTGTATGACAGGGAAGTACAAGAAAGTTTTACTTGAAGTTGGACTGGGACTCAGAGCAAGAATTTTAAATCTCAGTAGGATTAAGATATTAGTCAGACACAAACAGCTCATAATTCAGTGTTTCTGCAAAAGGGGATCAGATTGCCTCAGACAGGCTTTCTAACATTTTTTTTTTCAAACTTTTCAAATGTCTTGAAAGTCTAAGTACCATCTGCAGAAGTAACCAAAGCTTTTGAGGGACCACCTATCATGGAAAGTCACTCAGTGAGACCCAATTCCCAAACACCCAAAATCTCTTTAGAAAAATTTGCTGAGGGACTGGAGTCTCCTCCTGGTGGGTGCTCAGCTTCAGACACCTCAGGGATGTCTCATTTTCAGGCAGGTTAGACCAGCTCCCCCTCGTAAAACTGAGTTGTTATTATATAAGGTCAAAATCTGACCAGCTCAAATGATGTTTAAAATTATAAATCACTAATGGCTTATTGGGATCTTGCCCATAATCACACACATCACTCAGAGTTTTGAAAACACCATTTCTTCTCCACGTCAGACCATGGGGTAAGACCCCTGCAGGTCAGGGCTCACACCTAATTTGCAATGAAATGAGCCACACAAGCTGCCCCACCTCTCCCAATTCAGGTGCTATCTAAAAGTTGGATATCTAGTTCCAGCTCATCACCCAGACTCTTTCCATGAGAAATGGGGATAAGAGTGGTAAGCAGATAAGAAAATGCAAGACCTTCTTAGACGAGGTTGTATTGTCAGATCCCCTTTTCAGTAGCAAACATTTAGATTGGCCTCTTAACAAAAGTGGCTCACATAATTGGTTTAAATTATCTTAACCATCAGCGTTTCATCACAGGGCCAAAATCTCTGAATAAACTCCTGAAAAAATAAGAACTCAGAACTGTTGACAGTAATTTAATCNTTGGGCAGCAGACATGAGTCAAGATCAGGTTTGCTTTCAGGTCAGAAGCTTGTCCAGCACTTTGCACAGCGGGGTCTGACTGGACCCATTTCTGGAGGTGAAGTCTAAATAGTAGCCAATGACTTCTTAACAGAGCCCTGGGTGCCTTTGACATGTGTTATATGCTAATTCTCTTCCAGCAATTTAAAAGCAAAGTAGTTAAACTGACAAAAATAATCAATTCTCATAAAATCTTAAAAAATGGGGTGTTCTACATATCTCTGAAGAAAAGCACCAGGAAATTAATTTTAAGTGTATTTAAGTGATGGATCCNTTGGCCTCTTAACAAAAGTGGCTCACATAATTGGTTTAAATTATCTTAACCATCAGCGTTTCATCACAGGGCCAAAATCTCTGAATAAACTCCTGAAAAAATAAGAACTCAGAACTGTTGACAGTAATTTAATCTGTAAGGCAGAGCTTTAAAAGCTAAAGTGTTAATGTACTACTGGTCATGCACATTTTAGATATAGTCTAATTTGAAAAGTAATACTTCGATTTTCAGGAAGAAAACGGATATTTTATNACAGAGCCCTGGGTGCCTTTGACATGTGTTATATGCTAATTCTCTTCCAGCAATTTAAAAGCAAAGTGGTTAAACTGACAAAAATAATCAATTCTAATAAAATCTTAAAAAATGGGGTGTTCTACATATCTCTGAAGAAAAGCACCAGGAAATTAATTTTAAGTGTATTTAAGTGATGGATCCCTGAGTGTTACTTAATCCTAGGTAAAATATGTGGGAAAGAAAAAGCAAAACACAAAAAGCGCTGGCAGACAGGGCACTTCATGGGTAGGGACTGTGGCATTTGTCTGCCCCAGCCTGGCTGAGGACTTTTATTCATGTTGTGCCATTAGTAGGAACGACTCTTCCATTGATCTGAGGGCAGCTGGCAGGTGCTGCAAGTTGGAGTGACCCTGGAGGGCAGGAAAGCTTTTAGATGTGGGCAGATTGCAGACCACCTATGCAGAAGCCCCATCATCAGGTGTAACACTCAAGGACTATTTGTGGGCATTACCACAGTGACCGGCAACAAAAATGTTCTGTGCTGGGAAAATGTTTTCTGAGTAACCTATTATGTTTAACAAAAA